>CM071925.1:4980946-5159684 GCA_016081115.2 Rehmannia glutinosa | reverse complement strand
GCAAATCCGGTGTGCTTCGTTCCGGTTGCGTATTTGCTAGGTTTGTCGGAGTTGGTGACCAATTGATGTTGTGTAAGCGAGAGAGAAGAAGGTTGAATCGACTGAAGTAAAGCTAAGTCATTTATGAGCAGTGACAAAAAGCCTTGTTCGTTTTTACTAAGCGGGAATGTTTTAAGAATGGCGTCGGCATAATTATGGCTGATGTCACGTTCGAATCTGCATACCAAACATGATTGGATATAAATCTTTGCCAGCGCGTTAAATACGAGAAATTAAATCTTGTCGAGCGTCTTCAAATGCAGTAGTTGATCTTGATCAAATTTCAAAAACCGTAATGCTGCGATCGCTTTTTCGCGCTTACGTATACCATTTCGTCAGTTTTTCTCTCTCGCTTTACAGCAGCTGTTCATATACCAGCGAAAGCCTGACTTTCTGAAAACCACTACCACGTCTCGAGAATTAATTTCTAAAGATTAAATTGATAATCTTCAAGAAATGGCGTCTACTGCGATTTATTTTGTTAAGGTGGAAAACAAATCACAGCGGCTCTCTTTGTGGACTTTGAAGAATGATTAAGCCAGGGGCCAGATGAAACCACTTGTGAAGAAGATAGGCGAAAGTGGAAATCAGTGAAACCGCTTTCTCGATGCATTCAGATGACTTATGTTGAAGAAATGCTTTCGGTTCTACGTGAATGCTGGAAGTTCCACGGCCGAGGGCATCAAGTCCTGTTCACGCGAGAAAGAATTCACAATCGGCGATAAGGAGTTAGCGGAACATATTTGCTACCGGTGGAAGGAGTGCTGGAGATCGAGGCTGATGTAAGCCTGGCTGCTGCGTGGAAGGAAGTGGTAGGCCGGAATGCTCAATGCTTAAGGTGGTTTACTGGCTGATGGACTATCGTCGCAAAATGCGTAGACGTGAAGTTTGGAAGCGCAGCAGCTATCCAAAACCAAATTGATCGTCATGGCTGCGATCATGGAAAGAAAAAAGAAAGTGGCCCCGGGTAGAACTCGTCTACAGCCGGATCTGCCAAAAATGTTGGGAACAAATGCTTTCCAAGGCGATGGGTCCTTCGGAGGATCATGGGGTATAGCCTTGTTATTGTCTGGTTAATGGTGAAAGGTGTTTCTCTCCGACATGGAAAGGCGTTCACATGTTAACAAAGAAAATGTTCCAGTCAAATCTCTCCAGAGCACAGAGCTTACGCATGGGTGGATACAGTGAGGGAGATCAGTGACCACGAAGATCTGTCTCCTCCTCCCAAGAGAGAAGGTTGCCCCTGGCTGCAAAAGACTACTGCTACATCAAAGAAAAAGAAAATCCTTTTCTTACACCCTGTGAGTCACCTGTCACTGCAGTCATATCTCCCCTACTGCGGCCGCAATGGAGAAGGAACCATTAATACCTTCTCAGTGATTAAGAAAGAAAGGAGGACTGCCACAGGAAGGCAGTGCCCTCTGGAACAACTGCGAAGGCATTTACCTTGACGACGAACCGGAGGAAGTGGAACGGATGTTCCTATGGTGAAAACCAAAAGAAGAAAAAGAATTTCCAAGAAGCCACCGAGCTTGAGGCAACTTTGTCTGCCGCTTGGCTGGAAAACATATCAGAGACTTTGAGAAGTAGGAAGTCTCCAGAAAAGGTATAGATGAAACGAAAGCCAAGTCTGCTGATGCCGATCCTTGAAGGCAAATTAATGACTTGAGTTGTGGGCCTAACAGCTGAGGAGCAAGCAGCTAAGATAGCTAACTCACCTGTCGATAGGATGTGTCTCCGCCGTGAAAAATGCTATTTGAAAGTGATAAGCGGCAAGCTGCTACCTCCCATTCTAAGACAGAAGGACAACACGAAGATGATATGATGATGATGTGATCATCTTGTCTCACCATATCTAGACATCCAAAATCGTCTGTGAGAATCGAGGAAGTGGAAGTTGAGTCACTCACAGGGTGCGGTTTGAACACCCGAGTTTATTGAGGAGGAAGAGGAACTTCTTGGGTTCATGAAGTTGATCTGATCTTGCAAGCCCTTGATGAGGATAAGCTGCATCAACATGCTTGCAGAATTCGAAAGGAGAGCAAACGGACTAGGGACATGAGAGGAAGCGGAGCTCGTGCAGCCAGATGTTTGTCCTCTGGCTGGAACCGGCTGATCATACTCATCACATCTTGACATACTTTGGAAAGTGATGAGGAGTTGGACCTGTAGAATCTGAAAAATTGAAAATGTAGCAAGCCATGCGGGAATCTAGAATGATGCATGAGCAACGGTGATGGAAGGACACGGAGAGTCTTCCAAATCACAAGGCGGAAATTGACCTATGGGAGTGGTGCGGCCAGTTGCAGGCTGTTGTTCTTTGCGACCACTTCCCGACTCACTCGAGGAAGGTTCTAAGGAAATGGCGATGAAAATGGAGATTTGGGGACCCCAGTAGAGCCAACCCCTCTTGAAGGTGTCTTACCACATGCCCAACCTTGAACACTCATAGGAAATAGCCAGGAAATGCGGAGAAGAGTGACCATTCCAAGTCACTCAGGTGGTGTGGTGGAGAAACTCCTCAAGGCTGCGGCCGAGGTCGGAGAATCTTTGCAGGACGACTCCACTCAAGAATCTTGGGCGTCGTGGAGAAAAGGAACAACAGCGGAAACACAACAAGTTGTCACTAATGAGGCTCGAGACGATTGAGAGGCGTCTTAGTGAGTGCCCAACTACTCAGAGAAGCGAATAGCCAGCTGCGATGCGATCGAGGCACCGGGATGGATACTGCCAGGAGTTAACACTCACGGGCAATAAAAGTACAATCCATGGAGTTGAGACTCCAGCTGGATGCCACCTATGAAGACCCTAAGGCAGTGAGGCGAGAGGTTATCGAGCCTCGCTACGATTGAGATTGCGGGAGGTAGTGAAGGCTACGGGAGGTTGAAACTTCAGAGGTAAAAACGTAAGCGAAGCGCAGAACATTCCTCATGTCATTGATGCATCGAGAAGGAAATAAGTGCCGCCATGATTCCCAGACAACCCGGATGTAACTTTTAGGGATGCGAAGGTGAAGATGAAGGTAGTCGTCCCCCTTATTGCAAGTCGAAAGCTGGTGAGAATGTTCTTCCCGGCCATGAGTAAATGAATTCAAGGTTGCTCGTCAAAAGTTCAATTTTGATGATGAGCCACCTTCAAGTCTCATCATCGCTGATGACACTCTTGTCTGGCCGAGGACCAGACAACTCAATGGAAAAACCAGGTGAGACCAGAAAGGAATTGGGGCAGTGTTGAGGCTCGGCCAGTGAGTTCGTACCACAACGATTGGTTGAATCACGATCTCTGCGCGGGGCTCCCAGCCTGCGGCGAGTCGACTCAACCCGAGGCACATCACGGCCACAAGTCATAGTTGAAGCAATTCCCTATGTTCGTGATGATGCGTTTGAACAAGCGTTCCCTTTCTCACTTCGTTTTTGATCTTGATGAAGAATCGGCTAGAGATCAACGAGCGTTTCCACAAACCTGATCGATTATTCCCACGGATACCATCGTCCCAACGAGACTTTGACTTTGATCTTTGCTTGGCCACCCGGTGACACGGAGGTAACAAGCGAAGTTTGAGAAGTCTTCAAAGCAATTTTGCGAGATAGAGAAGATGGAAAGGCACCAGGCCTCCCCTTTGGACATGAAATTTGGATAACGAGAGATGCTAATCTTCTGCCGATCTCGTGGAATAATAGTTAGGATCCGGGGATGGTGGCAACAACAACAAATAATGTGTGTGGAGCGGTTTAGATACTTTAAGGCATTGTATAACAAGATGTTGATGCGAAAGCGATAATGTTGATATGAAGAGAATAATGCAAAAAACATTGATAGAATGCATGAATCTCACAACAACTTGAAATGCAAGCTTGTTGCATGAATTCCACAAGAAAAGAACTTTGCGTGTCGAGAGACTATGGAAAAAATCCGGCATCCTCATGGTGAAATGAAGTTGGTGGCGGTGAATCAAAAGCCACTCACTCAGAAATTCCGTGCGACATACTCCATGACAAGTTTAAAGCATAATTGACTATCGATCGCTGCCTAGATTTCATTCGGCTGGTCTATTCAGGGGTTCCTCTCTTCTTTGATGATGCCAAAAGGGAAGAGGAATACAAAGAAGAAGTTGGAAAGTGCGGTTGAGAAGGGAAGCAACTATGAAGATGAAGGCAGTGAGGATCGAGAGGAAGGAAAAGGGAAAATCCGTTGATGGGAAAGGTTCGAAAGACATGACTTTAATGGTTGCTAGAACCCTCAGCAAGGACTCATCACGATTGACATCATCGAAACAAACTTCGGTGACTCTGCTCTCAACACTTTCTGTTGTGCTATGTACGAAAAGAGGAAATTGTAAGAAGCGAGAGATGAAGGAGGTTGAAAGAAAAATGGATGCGTGCGATGGACATATTGAAACAATATGGAGGCATTCCAACGAGGCGAGGAAACTGGAACAAAAAAGGTTCATTCAATCGAGGAAATGTCGATTTCAAGAAGCTACAACAAGACAAACCAGCGACCCGAAGTGTCTTTTGAAAATAAGCCTATCTCTTCAACAGAGATGATTTTCAAAGAACACTATAAAAATTTAAGGAATCAATTTGAGAGAGAGGGCACTGAACCACGAACATTTTAAGCTATCACTCAAGCGTAACACCAAATACTCTCAAGTTATTCAAAAATCCTCAAGCTGGCTTGAAGGAAATCGATCGACACCAACTTTGTGAAGGAGAGACAACTTCAAAGCTGTTGAAGAGGAAATTTACGAAAAATCAAAGGGGTCTACATTCAAGGAGGATTGTAGGAAGGTTGAAGGTCGAACTAGTCTCAAGTTATTGGAGGGCTTCGTGATCAAATCCAAGAAGGCTTGAGCAAGTGGGCTGTAGTAGCAAAAGCCTGTGAAGAAGGCGAGTCGTGGCCCATTTGTGTGACCAAGGCATCTCAAAGCGAGTCCCAAAGGATCAAATCAGTTTTGTGTGATCAAGACTTGTATACGGGTGATAACCACTGTACTACGATCAATACTTAGTGGATTCCTCGGGAGTTCGAAAAAGAGAGTAGAAGAATTACCCCATCTTGAACCTCTATAAAATCTATTGTGTCATTTTATTTACGCATATCATTTTATATCTGTGACAAATTGTTATCAATGATAATTAACAAGTGCTAAAAACAAGTGTTAAAACAAACTTAAACCAAATTCAAGGTGTTAAATCTTAAGCTAAAAATCTTATCACGGCGAGTTAAGTATAAGACTAATCGGTGAGTTATTCTATCAGCAATTTGATCAGTGCGTTGAGTGGCTAACTCTGTTTGGTTAACTAACCATTGTCATCAGGACTTAGTTTGTGAAATTAACTACGAACAATTTTAAACGGAATAAATCGAAAAGTTGGTAAGGTTTATTCAATCCCCCACTTCTAAACCTTACACTCACACCCTTGGACCTACAATCGTTATGTGTTCCCATTTCCACTCGGGAATTCTCAGCGGTTGTAGTAAACCAGATGGTCATTGGTGTTCTACTATTACTCGTTGACAAGTCAAACATATACATGAATGAACTTAGCTACACAGTTCTTCATGTTTACCCGCTGATAACTCGTTTCAAATCCTTATACTTCTTGTTTCCTCCGGGATGTATAGTGTATTTCGAGCGGTGTGCCTCTCTTTAGGATTTTATTCCTAATCTAGTTTCGTCATTGAGGTACCAAACTCGATTCGAAAATCGGTAACCCCATCTTCATGCAGAGTTGATCTCTCTCCTTTAAGTATCTTACGCCGGGTTTTGAAGATGCACATATGTCCCCTGTGCTTCCCAGTCTCATTCGGAGATCGGGTTTAACTAAAATGTTAGCACATGAAATCTTAGTATTGGTTCTTCGTCATATTCGATTGCTCGACTCTTCTTAATGATTCCCACTCCCACGAATAATAAGTGCGGCTAAGCTCGTCTTTTGCTCAGCGTCGGCTACTCGTTAGCTTTCAGGGATGGTATTGAATATCAAAGTGATAGTCCTCAATCAACTCCATCCACCTCCATTGCCTCCAGTTGAGATCTTTACGGGAGAATAGATCTTCAAGTTTTTATGATCTGTGAAAACCGTGAATGTTGCTCCGTAGAGATAGTGTCTCCATTTCTTTAACTGCGAACACTATTTGCTGCGATTCCAAGTCATGCGTTGGATAATTGGCTTCCATCGGCGAGCTTTCATGATGCATAAGCGATGACCTTTCCTTCTGCGCAGCCTTTGCTCCCGATCATTCCTTTGCTGCATCACTTTGTAGGCGACAAAGTTTATGTTCCTTTGGAAGAGCTAAGGAAGAAGCTATAGTAATTCGTTTCTTCAGCTCTTGGAAACTAGCCTCGCAACTTATCATCCCACTCAAACTTGACATGCAGGTTAGTCGAGTGAGCGGTCAGTATCTTGGAGAAGTCCTGGATAAATCTTCCATAATATCCAACTAGTCACAAAAACTCCTAATCTCAGATTCTGAACTCGGGTTGTTTCCATTCAACCATTGTTTGTACCTTCAAAGGATCTCTGGCGATCCCAGTCTTAGGATACTATGTGTCTAAGACGCGACTTCACTAAGCTAAAATTCGCACTTGCTAAATTTGGCATACAACTTACGCTCTTGTAGTGTCTCAAAATGATTTTTCGGATGCGTTCATGCTCTTCTCTAGACTTAGAAGTATATGAGTATGTCATCAATATGAATATCACTACGAATTCATCAGAATAAGGTTGAAAGACTCGATGCATCGGGTCCATAAATGTCGGTGCGTTCGTCGGACCGAAAGGCATCACTTCTGAAACTCATAGTGTCCATATCGAGTTTGAAATGCGATTTTGAAATGTCTTCTTGCGGATCTTGATTGGTAATATCCTTGTTTGTAAATCAAACTTGAGTACCAACTTTGTCGCTCAAGTGAAGTTGATCAAGCGGTTCATCTATCCTTGGGAGGATATTTGTTCTTGATGGTCGCGCTATTAAGACCACGATAATCTATACGCGGTCTTAATGTGCCATCCTTCTTTTTGACAAAGCGATGCAGTGCTCCCCATGGAGCGTGCTCGATCGGATAAATCCCACATCCATCGAACACGTAATTGCGTTTTCAACTCTTGCAACTCAAGAAAGCCATTCTATAGGTGTTCTAGCAATCGGGCGATTCCGTGTACCGATGGTGAACTCGACTTCCCTATCACGGAGGGACAATGGCGAGTTCTTGTGGAAATACATCCGTGTGATACGATACTCTGGTACTTGGTTAATTTGTGTCTCAACCTTGGGTTTGTTAATTATAAATGTCAATTACCCTTGTGCCCCTCTAGTGATTGCCTTCGCCGCTTTCATTGCGGAAATGATTGGGGCAACCTTAACTCGTGCCCTTCTGAAATTTCCACTTTGGGCTTTAGGGTTCACATGGCTTAATGGACTTGTTATGGCGGTCCATTTGTGCGGCAACAACTTGATTCATTCCCAATATCACGTCGTATTCGGATATAGGTAATAAGATCAAATCGGAGGAAAATTTATCTCATCAATCTTAACCGCATGCATTATAGATAATATACATTATTTGGCTCGCGCCCATAGGAGTTGACAACTTAGACATATGGGCATATGTTCATGCATGCATGCGGTTTGTGTACAAAAATGAATCGTTGATCCGAGGGTCAAATAGTATTTTAGCGTAGTGGTTAGATACTAGAAGCGTACCTTCCACCATGTTTGTTGCCTCCCAGGAGCCTCATGTCCGAGCGAGTGCAAATGCTCGGCGGGCATCCTTGCCGATTACCCTGGCCGTTGCGAGCCCGGCGGTATTTGCTGTTTGGTTCGATCTTCGTACTTGGCAATCTTTTCGGTGGTCTTTGATTACTACCATAAGCGCAAACACTTTCCTTGTTTATGCCAATACATCGTGCAGTATGTCGGTTTCTAGCAATGTGCACACACTTGACCCGGCTTTCATGTGTCTTTGTCCACTTCCTTTATCATGTCTTGTTAATCGTCCTTTTAAACTTAGCGGATGTTTAGATGGTTGTCCCACATGTGTCCTCTTGAGATCGTTTGTTGGCCTACTCTGCTTTGAATCTGTCCAATACGGTTTAGTCCCGACTCGATGCGGAGAGCCTTTACAAGGCGAGTAGGTTGTCGATTCAACGATCAGCGATTGTTTTTGAAGTTCGGCTTCAATCCACGTGTGAACTTGTAAAGTTTGTCCTCTTCTGTCTTGATTGTCACGAGCATACTTGGACAATCGATGAAATTCGGACTCATCTTGAGCTACAAACATGTTCCCTGCCTCAACCTATGGAATTCATCCGTGGCGCCTCTTTCACAACATGTGGAATGTCTTATTCATTGAACTCGGCCAAGAAATTTCCCCATGTTACGGCTACTCGGTCATGTTCCCACCTTCTCTCAGCGCCCTCCACCGGTCTCTAGCAGCCGATTCTAGGCGAAATACGGCGAGTGTGACTTTACGCTCATCACGAATATTGGAGAGCGGTGAAGATATTTTCGACTTCTCTATCCATTCTTCTCGCTTTAAGTCGTCTGGCTCTCCTAAGAAAGTCGGTGGGTCGAACCGTAGGAAATGCTCCAATGTGCGATCGTTCGCCTCTGCGGCGGGTTCGGGAGCACGGTGTTGAGCTCTGCTTGTTGCCTCATGAAAACCCGATTTGTTGTAGAGCACATGCGGTCAAGTTATCTCTGCGGTGGAGGCGGTGGTAATTCGGGGGAGGAGTACCCGGTCCCGGGTGCGTCGTCATTCCTTGGGAACTCGGCGAGTCTCCACGTAGGGAAAATAATTGTTCTCAGAGGGAAAATAATAGCAAACACAAGACAACAATAAACCTTACCAACTTTTTCGATTTAGTCCTTTTTAAAGTTGAGTTGATACTTTACACAATTATGTGTCCTTGGTGGACAACCAATTTAGTTAATCGGTAGAGTTAGTCACTCAGCAGACTCAATGAGCCGTTGATGGAATAACTCGGTTTATTAAGAGCCAATTAGCTCAATCGTAGTTTGTTTTCAGGCGGAAGACTTAACACCCTTAATTATGGTTAAGCAAAGATTTAATGCTTGGTTTAGTACTTAGAAATTATCAAGTGGATAACAAATTTATCGTGATTAAACAAATAAGATCTGCGGGAATTAAAGTCTTGAAATGTAAATGACACGATAAGATTTTTATAGAGGTTTGAAGATGGGGTAATTCTTCTACTCCTCTCTTCTCCAATCTCCTGGAGGAATCCACTAGGTATTGATCGGTATACAAAGTGGTAGCAGTCCAGGATCTGAAGTCTTGATCACCACGGTGACTTGATCGCAGGGACTCGATCACGGAGATGCCTTGATCACTCGGTGGCTTCCGTGCGACTCGAACACTTCTTCACGGGGGCAGTTTGCCTTGCTACTACCCACTTGCTCAAGCTCTTTGGATTTGATCACGAAGTCCTCCAAAGACTCGAGACTGGTTCGACGAACCTTCCTACAATCCTTCGTGGAATGTAGACCCGATTATTCAATAATTTCCTCTTCAACTGATTGAAGTTATCTTTCCTTCACGGGGTTAGTGTTGGATTGATGATCTTCGTAATGTAGGCTTGAGGATTAATCTTGAATGATTTGAGAATATTTTCGATTCTGATTCAAATAATTTCTTGAATGTTTGTGGTTGGGTAACCTTCTCTCGGAGTCATTCCACGACCTTTTATAGTGATCTTTCAAAAATCGCCCGTTGAAGAGATAGGCTTATTTTTGAAAGTCACTTGTGGACGTTGGCTTGTCTTGTTGCAGTCCTTGAATTTGCCACTTCCTCGTATAAAATGTTCTTCAGCTTTTCAGAGTTCTGACACGGTGTAGTGCTTCCCATTGGTTTATTCCTTTTGCACGCTTCTCGGGGTTTGAGCACTTGAAAAGGTAGCATGGAGATATTACTTGTTTAAGTAATTCTCTTGATTTCTGTGCAACGGATCTCTTTCAGTTATCTCGACTTGACTGCATTTCCTTGCTTTCCCCAGGTGACTTAGAGTTAGCTTCCAATCATTGGATGACTCTCCTGTCACTTCGACTTGAGACTTGGCTATGTTTAGCTGACTTGACTGATACTCCACTCAGCTGCATCTCAGCTGTTCCTTCAGTCGAGTCCCTGTCTTCTCTTCTTTGCAATACTCAATGTCTTGCAGTAGTCTTCCTTCTAGTCTTCAGTTGTCTTTTTGCATGTTTAGTCATAGGTGACTTAACTCAGCTTGACCAGCCCTATTTATTACAATACAGTTTACAGCAAAAATGGGGTGCCAACTTCCTATTCTAAGTTTTACATGGCATTCATCAAAATCTAAACAATAAATTTCCCAACAATTTCCCCCTTTTGATGATGCCAAAACTTAAAACATTCAAAATGTAAATAGCAAAGATACATACAGATAGTGCATTCACATAGAATGTATGCGTAGAATCAATCCTTTTATTGATCATAACATTCTTGTTCTTTTACACAACTGTTTACAAGGTGTATCAGAGCAAACATTTGTCTACGCAAAACTAGAGAATTTACAAATGTTTATGACAGAAGACTTACATAAAGTGTATTTACATGGTAAAATACATGAAGGGGTGGACAACAACACTTCATCTCCTTCGCTGCCTCCTTCTTTCTTCTTCTTCAGCATCTTCTGCTCTTCTTCTCTTTTTCTCATCTCCAGCCTTCTTCTTCTTCTTTTCATATGCCTTCCGGGCAGCTTCATCTCTTCTTAGTCTCTCTTGTCTCTCCTCCCAAAGCTGAGTTTGTCTTTTATTTTCTTCTTCGATTCTTTTCACATACTCAGCATTGTTTTTAGCCACTTGCGATTGGCTACTTGGTCAAGACAACCAGTAGATCCCTCCTTTCTTGCCTGGATCTATGTACTCAATGTTTTGGGCGAGTGTAGGTCCCAAGGGGTGTAAGTGTAAGGTTTAGAAGGGGGGTTGAATAAACCTTACCAAATTTTTGATTTAGGCCTTTTAAATCTCTGAGTTCTACACACTTGTGTCCTTGATGGGCGATCGAATTAGTCACTCGGTAGAGTTAATCTCTCAACTTGATTTCGGTGAGTACATTAGTAGAGTAACTTTCGTTGGCTATAATTTGACTTCAGTGTGGTTTTGTTTTCAGCGGAAGACTTAACACCCTTAAGTTTGTTTAAGCAAGTTTTTACTGACTTGATTTAGTACTTATAGATTATCGGATGGATAGCAAATTTATCGTGAGATATAAGCAATTAAAAGTGCGGATATTTAAATCTTTGTAAAGTAAATGACACGATAAAAGTTTTTATAGAGGTTCGAAGATGGGGTAATTCTTCTCTCTCTCTTCTCCAACTCCTGGAGGAATCCACTAAGTAATGATCGGTTTACAAAGTGGTAGCAGTCCGAGATACAAATCTTGATCACAATGTGCCCGACTTGATCCTTTGGGACTCGATCACCGAGACGCCTTGATCACTCGGTGGCTTCTCGTGCGACTCGGCTTCTTCACGAGGCGTGTGCGCTTGCTTTCTGACTCACTTGCTCAAGCACTTTGGATTTGATCACGAAGCCCTCCAAACGCTTAAGACTTGGTTGACGCGAACCTTTCTACAATCTTCTTGGAATGTAGACCCTTGTTTTGTAGTTTTCCTCTTCAATGGTTGAAGTTCTCTTTCCTTCACGGGTAAGTGTTGGATTGATGTTCTTGAGATGTAGGCTTGAGGATTGAGAATATTTCAATTTTGATAAGCTTGTATATCTCACGTGTGTGTCATCCACGCATTGTCTCACATCTTCTCAATCAAACTCCTCGGCCTTTTATAGTGAACTTTCAAAAATTTGCCCGTTGAAGAGATAGGCTCATTTTTGAAAATCAACTTTGCGGTCGTTGGTTTGCACTTCTTGGAATTGCCATTTCCTCGTATGAAATGTTTTATCACCTTTTACGGAGTTCGACACGGTGTAGTGCTTCCCATTGGTTCATTTCTTTGCACGCACGGGGGGAAAGAGCACTCCAGAAAGGTAGTATGGAGATATTACTTGTTTAAGTAAATCTCTTGATTTACGTGTCTGTGGTTCTTTTTCGATTATCTCGACTTGTTGCATTTCCTCGCTTTCCCCGAGGTGACTTAGAGTCGACTTCCAATCATGGATGACTCTTGTCACTTCACTTGAGACTTGGCTTCTCTTTGAGTTGACTTGGTGATGTTCCACTCAGTTGCATCTCATTTTCTTGATCGAGTTCTGTCTGCTTTTCTTTGTTGTACTGTTGTCTCACGGCGTTTTCCTTGAAGCCTTGATTGTCTTCTTGCAAGTTGGAGCGTGGTGACTTAACTCGGCTTGGCGACTCTAATTGTTACAATACATTTCAAAGCAAGAATTGGGGAGCCAACTTTCTATTCTAAGTTTTACATGGCATTCATCAAAATCTAAACAATAAAATTCCTAACAATTTCCCCCTTTTTGATGATGCCAAAACTTAAATCATACAAAGATGCAAATAACAAAGATACATACAGATAGTGTATTGACATAGAATGTATGCGCATAATCAATCTTTTTATTGATCATATCATTCTTGTACTTAACCTGGCCCCATTTACAAGGTGTATCAGAGTATGTAATTGTCTCAAAAAATTTATGGCATTATTACAGAAGACTTACATTGTATGTATTTACATATAAAATACACGAAGGGTTGGACAGCAACACTTCATCTCCTTCGCTGTCTCCTTCTTTCATCTTGATCAGCATCTTCTTCTCTTCTTCTCTTCTTTTTCATCGCCAAATTTTAACCTTCTTTTTCTTCTCATATGCCTTCTGGCGGCTTCATCTCTCCTTATTCTTTCTGTCTCTCCTTGCCATAGCCGAGTTTGTCTCTTGTTTTCTTCTTCTATCCTTCTTGCATACTCGGCGTTGGTTTTGGCCACTTGCAAGTTCGCCACATGGTCAAGCCCGGCCAGTGATCCCTCCTTTCTTTCTGGATCTACGTATTGAATATTCTTGGGCGGGAGGCCTGGGTGCAAGCTTCTTCCTCCATCCGCCGCTTCTTCCTCTACCTCACGGGCGTATCTTGCTGCAGGGGCCTTCTTCTTTCGGTGAGTGCCCGTAGGAGTGACCCGGCCAGATGGCTATAGGTTGTCTGTCATCTGTGACTTCTTCACATAGTGTGAGACCCTTTTCCCGATCTGGATCCCAAGCTTGAGCGAGGACAAATTTGCAAAATAACCTTGAGTTCGGCGTTTTGAATTCGTCAAGCGATCTTGGCTGCTCTGTCGACATGCGAAATGGCATACGTGTCTCTGTCAACTGGAATGCCTCAGTGTTCTTTCAAAATGTTCATCACCCCACGGCATCCATTCTTCCTTCCACCTCCTTCATCCTCCTTTCAATTTCTTTTCTCTTCTCGATATAGATACGACCAGCAGTGTTGGAGTGGGCGAGTCATGAGGAGTTTCTTTGCTTATAATGTCACCAGTGAGGACCTGTTGGGGGTTTGTGCAATCATCAAGGTCATATTCTTTGATCCTTCCCCCTCGTGATTTTCCTTTCTTGATTTCAAAATTTCCTCGGTGATTTTCCCTTCTCAATTTGTTCCTTGTCATCATTTGCTCCTTTCTTTTTCACTTGATTTTCTTTGCTTTAAGGTATTCCTCTTCCCCACTTTTTGGCATCATCAAAGGATAGAGGAACCCCGGGGAACATCTTTGGCAAGCATGAAGTCGAGTCTTCGATGGTTGAATTTTGCTTCAAGTCTCACACTGCGTTGTATCTTGCACGGAATTGAGCCGAGTAGCGTTGGATTACTGCTGAAATCGAGCTTCATCTCGGCCGTGAGAAGGCTGAATTTTCTTGTCATGTGTTCTTCCAAACGGCGTATATCATTTGCATTACGCTCCGCAGCGGACTTGATCTCGGTGTGAGCTTCGTGCATATGTTCAATGTGTTCCCATGACTTCGTTTTGCGTCAACATTTTTATTTCTCACACACAAAGACTTGTTGAATAATTGTCGAAGTATCTCACTGTTCCACACGCATTGATTCTTCTTTGTTGCCACCATTCCCTTATCCTGATTGTGATGCCTCTCAAGTCGGTGTAAGGTTGGCATCTCTGTTGTCGGGCGCATATCGAGGGAGGCTGATGCCTCTCCATCTTTTCAACTTCACAAAGAGTGCGCTTGAACATTCCGTGCTTGGTGATTCTTACATTGCGGTGATGGCCATACGGTTGTCGAAATCGAAATCAAGCCTACTGGAACAATGGTGCTGAGTGAAAAACAGGAGGTGATGCGTGAGTAGCGTGCTTGCTCATTTTCGACTCTTCGTGGAGTTACGGTATCTCCGGTGAGAATGGGAAAGATTCCACAAAGGATTCATCACCGCCATCCGGGATTTGTTCGATGATAAGCGGTGGACGTGAAGTTCTTACGGGAATCGATCCATTTAATTGTATCTTGAGGAGCCGGAGGAGCGGTGGTCTGATTCAAATTGGGTTTTGTGGTGCGATGGGCTAGGCTTGCTGAGCCTCATTTGTCTTAATTGACTTCGTTGGTCTCGGTGATTTCTCCTTTTGAGTAGATGGTCCTCGGCTTTATCGGAAGCGTCATCGGACGATGATGAGATTTCCATTGGTGGCTCATCATCAAAATTAAAGGTCGACGAGTAGTCTTGGGATCGAGGCTTGCTCGTGCTGGAACATCCGGTGAGTCTTTTGGATTTGTCATGGGAGTTGACTCGAACTTCCTCTTCGCTCGATCCCGGAAAGGTGACATCGGGGTTGTCTGGGAATCATGAAGTCTTGATCTCCTTCCGAGATGGATCGATGGTTGCGGGAGGGATGTTCTCTACTTGTTTGTGTTACCGGGAAGTCTCAACCTCCCGTGGGCCTTCATTTCCTCCGGCGGTCTCTCTCTATCTGCGAGGCCCATGGTCTTCCTTTCGCGAGTGTCGGTTTCCGTCTTAGGGTCTTCTACCGTGGCATCCATTTGAGTCTCAACCCCATGGATTGCGCTTTCATCGCCAGTGTTAACTCCTGTGGCATTCCTTACCGTGCCTCGCATCGGCGCGTCATTAGCCACCAATTTGTTGGCACCTCGGTGAGACAGATCTCAAGCGTCGAGCTTCGTTGATGGCAACTTGCTGTTCTTCTTGTGTTTGAGTTTTCTTTGCTTCGCCTCCTATATTCCTTGTGGAGTCATCTGCAGGCATCCTCCGGCATTTAGCTGCGGTGGAGGGTTTCCCCCCGGTGGAGCACCGGTGAGTGACTTGGAGTGGGGTCACTCGTCTCCAAACTCCGAGCATTGCGATTGATGGTTCGGCCCGTTGGGGCGGTGGTGGCACACCTTCAATAGAGGTTGGCTCGTGGGGTCCCCACTAGCCCGGTTTCATCGCCATCTCCCTTACCTTATTGCCTTTCCGAGGGTTAGGCCGGGAAGTGGTAAGCGGCAACATCGTGACTATTTCTTTGAACCACTCCCATTGGATCGATTTCAGTGTGTTACGGAGGACTCTCCTGGTCCTCCATCAATTTTTGCTCGTGAAGGATTACGATCCGTGCAATACTGCTGCATTTGCATTTCTTCTATGGCGGTGGCTCCAGGATCCTCATCAGCATGCGATAAGACATCAAGGAGATGATGGTGTGTTTTGTGGTGCGGTGATAGAGCGATACTTGCCTTTTCTCGTCTGGGCTTCTTGACTTGCTTTTCTCTCTCCTTGTCCTTGTAGATCTCTGAGAATAACCATGCGGTTGTCTTCATCTAGAAGCAGGAGTACAGTAGATAATCGAGAAATTTAGCATTCTCTTCTTCTTCTATGAATTCAGGTAGTAGGAACTGTTCCCTTGACTTGCTCAACTTCCATTTTCTCCACTCACGCATTGAGGCGATTTTGGATGTCGGGTAAGGTGGAGATAGGATCATTACATCACTATCCGCTTGGGCTGGTTCTTCTTGAGTTTAATTGTGTGAGCTCAATTGTGTCTTGAGTTGCCTCTGTGATCACCTTGCCCAGACTTGGGACTTGCATTTCATCAATTACATCCGGAGACTCTACTTCTCCCGTGGTCTCCTAGTATTTGTCTTCAGCTAGCCGAGTAGCCGACTCATTTGGTTTCTCTGTTCGGATTGCTTTACAAGTCTTCTTCGTCTCTTGGTTTGTACCGAGGGATTTACTCGGTTCGAGAGATCGGTGTCCTCTAGTCTTGGGCGGTGGGGGCGTGCTTGTGTTTGTTTACGAGGAGCTGGCCGTCTAGGTTTGTCGGACCTCCTCTTTTTGACGATCGAGAGAAGGAATTTGTGAGTCCTTCTCGACCGCCGCTGCGGGAGGCGGGTGACACTGTTTGCAGGCGGAGTGACTCTGCTGCGGGGCGGTGCATGTTTGGTTTTCTTTGCTGCGGGGGCATGCATACTTTCTTGGTAGCTGCAGGGGCGACTTTCTTCTGTTGGAGAGGAAGCAAGTGTGTCTTCGGTCGGTGATTCCCCTCATTGTGTCGACTCTCTTGGCGTATGCACGCTTCGAGCACCGAGAGATTAGCTCAACATCCTCTTGTTAACATGGAAAGCTTTCCCATGTCTAAGAGGTACTCCTTTCACCTCCAATAGCCGGCCAATCACTAGGCCATATCCCGAGGATCCTCCAAATGACCCATCTTCTTTGAAGGACTTGTTTCCCACGTTTTGGCGATCTGCTTTGTAGATAAACTCAGCCCGGTTTATCTTCTTTTCTTCGATTATTGCAGCCATCACAGTCAATTTTGCCTTTGTGATTGGTCAAAGTCGCCAAATTGATGTCGATACAACTTGGCAATGTCCAATAATTTGTGATAATCTTCCTTGTGATCTCTTGTTTCTTTGTGTATATTATTTTGTCGACTAACGTCGGACTTGGCTATTTCTTTCCATGCGTCGGCCAAGTTTACATCGGCCTCCTTGATCTCGGATGCTCCCTCTGGCCGGTAGTGAGCAATATTCACCAAATCCTTGGGCCGTGATAGTCATCGCTTCCCGTGAGCAGATGACTTGATTCACGTCGTGAATCTCGGCATTCACGTAGAATTGTGCGACCTCCTCCACATAGGTCATAGGATACTCCCGATGTTAGAAACGGTTTGATCCTGCCGTTTCTAGCTTCTCGCGATTTTCTTCACCGGGGTGTCGTGTCGGACCCCTTCACCATTAAAAAACTCGAAATCCACTCGAACCGGTGTGGATTTGTTTTCCCAACTTGGTAAAGTCATATGTTGGTGCCATTTCTCGAAATAATTTCAAGAAAAGTTCGAAATAGATTTGAAGTTTGATAGGGTTTTAGAGTGTTTGCCTTTGCTTTTTGAGAGAGAGATTGAGCATTCTTAGAAGTGTGAGAGAAAGCGGACGAAAAATGGTTTAAATATGGTTTATGAAAGGGCGTGCCAGGCACGGTTTTTTGAATCGTGATCGAAATCAACGGCTTGGATTTCGACGCATATTGAAGCGATTCATGTCTCGTATTTAATGCGGCAAGATTTATATCCAATCATAGGCTTGGTGTGCGGCTTTATGTCCGTACACATCATCATTATCTTTGACGTGTCTCTCGAACATTCCCAAAAGTCAAAAACGATTTTTTTGTCACTTTGCTCATAAGTTATTCAAACATCTCTTGGGCCGATTTAACTCTGCTTCTCACATTTCTCTTAGTGACTCATTATCACCGACTTGGTATAAGTGACTTTTCCGATCTGGTGATTCTTGAGCTAGTTTTTTGTTTTCGAAATTTTTCACCTTCTTTCCCCGTTTCATTTCTTTTCTTTGATTCTTCTCGTGTCTCGGCCTTAGCTCAATTAGCCCCAACTCATGTTTGAGTTCTTCAAATCTTGACTCACATAATGGTTTTGTGAAGATGTCGGCTAGTTGCTTATCGGTTGAGATATATTCCAAGATAATGTCCTTCTTTTCAACATGATCTCTTATGAAATGATATCGACATCTATATGTTTTGTTCTTGAGTGCAACCACGGATTTTGAGTGATTGCAATGGCACTTGTGTTATCACACATGATTGGTATTTCTTTTTCTTCAATTTCATAATCTCTCATTTCTTTGTCTCATCCATAGGACTTGGGCTGCTTGTTGCCCAGACTATGTATTCGCCACCAGAGGTGGCTATTGAGTTTTTGCTTCTTGCTAAACCAGAAATTAGTCTTTCAAGCATTTGACATGTGCCGAAGTACTTTTCTGTCCACTCTGCATCGGATAGTCAGTCCAATAGCCATTAGCTTAAATCCACCTTCCTTTGGGTACCATAGCCCTACTTCTTGGTTTCATTTTAAGTATCTCAATATTCTCTTAGCTGCGATCATATGGCTCTCTTTTGGAGCAGATTGAAATCTTGCACATACACCTACAAAGGTGATGTCGGCTCTAGGCCGTGAGATAGAAGCGTGATCCATAAGTGCTCTGTATCTTGTTTGGTCTACAGCTTGCCATCTGCGTCCATGTCCATTTTGGTGATGTGTTCATTGGTATTTTTACGAAGACTTCTCCTCCATACCAAATTTCTTCATTAAATCTCTGGTGTATTTTGTTTGACTTATGAAAGTTCCATCCTTCAAATGTTTCACTTGAAGTCCAAGGAAAAATGTCGACTCTCCCATCATGCTCATTTCAAATTTACTTTGCATGAGGTTTGAGAATTTTTCACACATGACTCTTTGTTAGTGGATCCAAAAATGATGTCATCCACATATATTTGAACAAGCGGTATACTCTTCTTGTCTTGAATTACGAGCAGTGTTCTATCCACTTTTCCTTTAGTGAATCCATTTTCGATTAGGAATTGTGACAGGTATCATACCATGCTTTGGGTGCTGTTTCAATCCATACAGGCTTTCTTGAGTTTGTACACTTTGTCTCCAAGAGTCTTCTCGCTCAAATCCTGGAGGTTGTTCAACATACACTTCTTCTTCCAATAAACCATTCGGAATGCACTTTTTACATCCATTTGATATACAATGAAATTTTTGTGAGAGTGCGTAGGCAAGAAACATCCTTATAGCTTCCAATCTTGCTACAGGAGCAAATGTTTCATCAAAATCTATTCCTTCTTCTTGGCAATATCCTTTGGCTACCAATCTTGCTTTGTTTCTTACCACAGAGCCTTCCTCGTTCATCTTATTTACGAATACCCATTTGGTTCCAATAACATTTTGATGTATGGGTCTTTGTACTAATTCCCATACTTTATTTCTCTCAAACTGATTGACTCTTCTTGCATAGCTTGAATCCAATGTGTGTCATCCAATGCTTGTGACCCATCTTTGGGTTCTATCTGCATGAGATGAAGCATGTGAACATTGCTTCTTGTTGAGTTACGGATCTTGTCTTGACACCTTCTCTCATGTCTCCAATGACAAGTTACGTGGATGGTCTCTCACCATCTTACGTCAGGTTGAAGTAAGTTAGCTGATTGATCGACTTGGTACCAGTGTTTCTTTGTGGTCGACTCTCTCGTGATCATTCACCTGCAGATTTTCCAGCTGCTTTTGAGATTCAAACTATCTCATCTTCTTCGAATTGATAATCCCCTTCGGCTTGACAAAGATAGGGACTCTTCGTAGGTTGGATGTTTCACTTATCGGTGACTCTTCAATGTCTTCTCCATTTATGTTTGGCTCATCGAATACTACATGAATGGATTCTTCCTGTAACCATAGTTCTTTTGTTGAGTATTCTCGTAGGCTTTGCTTTCACCGAGTATCTAAGAAGATACCTCATCGACTTTAGCATCAAAAGCCTTTAGGTTATCTTTGCCATTATTGTGGATGAAGCATTTACATCCAAATATCCTGAAATATGCAACATTTGGTTTTCTTCCATCCGGATCTCATAGGGAGTCTTTGTCACCGCCTATTTATCATACATCTGTTTTGGGTGTAGCAGGTGTGTTGATTGCTTGACCCCAAAACCTTTTTGGTAACCCACCTGAAACATGGTCATTCCTTTCTTCTTTGAGGGTTCTGCTTTCTTCTTTCGCAACTCCATTCTGCACTGTGGAGTCCTTGCGGTGATAGTTCATGACCAATACCATTCTCAACACAAGATCTTGAGTTATTATTCCATTGACAAACTCGATTCTCTATCCGATCTTATTTTGATAATGGTTTGACTCTTCTCATTTTGTATCCTCTTCATCACCGTGGTAGCTTTTGTAGAGTTTCTTTCTTCTTGCACATGAATATTGTCCATGTATATCTTGAGTAGTCATCTACTACCACCAAGGTGTATTTCTTTCCACTTATGCTTCTTTGGTTCCATTGGGCCAAATAGATCCATATGAAGCGGATGCAATATTCTTGTTGAGGATGGGCAAGTCTTTTCTTGGAACGACGACTTGATTTGTTTTCCCTTCGACATGCATCACATATACTCTCCTTCTTGATATCGAGTCCTGGAAGTCCTTCCACAAGATGACTTCTTGCTAGCTTATTAATCGTTTTGAAATTCGGATGACTCGACTTTTTTGTGCACCAACTTGATTCAAATTTGTGCTCTTTTTGCTAGTAGACAGTCTTGGGTGTTGCAGTTGACCAATCCACTACATACATATTTTTCTGCCCGCATCCTTGCAAGACAACTTCATTAGATTCAACATTTTTGATTTGGCATATTCCCATGTTGAATCCAACATTGTAGCCCTTGTCGCGAGTTGGTGATGCTTAGTAAATTGAAGTTTAGTCCTTCAACATATGCAACATCTCGTGATTTCTAAACCATTCCTCCGGATGGATCCAATGCCTCTTATTTCACCAGGAGCTTCATTTCCTCCAAATATGACTTTGGCTCCTTTGACTTCCTTGAATTTTGACAGATTTCTCTTATTTCTCGTCATATATGTCCGGAATGTACCGCTATCCATGTACCAGGTTCCTTGGCACTCACTGCTCCTTGAACCCGCAATCAAGGAAATTAAGTTTTAGGTACCCATTCTTGCCGGGTCCTGAGGGGTTAGAATTATAAGATGATCCAACCAACTTTATAGCCAAATGATTTGACTCTAAGAGGTTGCCATCTATCGATGCCATAATCATAATCAATCCTGGCAAATTGCTTGGGGAGTCTAGGTTCATACAAATTGTCTCTTTTTGTCTCAGTATGCTGCATATGTGTTTTAGCAATTGCCTTTCTTGGGTAATTGTGGTGTCTTTGAGTGTAGTGCTGGGTGCATATGTGTCTTGATGAAAGCTCTTATGCTTTTGGAATGGCCTTTGTTGAGTTCTAGGCCTTTGCCATTTGGGCTTGTATTCCATAAGTCTGGGTGATAGTTCACATTATTCCGGCTTGGCTTGGATATTTTCTACCATTCCCATCATATGTATTTCTTTTATGAGTTTTCTTCTCGGATTTTTGGTAGCTCGCTTCTTCTTTCTGAGTATTTTCTGTTTGGAGTCTGTGAGGACTCGGTGAATCTCTTCTCATCCCTTTCAAAGATTCTCAATCGGTTTTTTCCTTTTCCTTTGTAACCAAGGCCAGATTCGCTTAGTATTGTGCTTTGGATTGAAAGTGTGTGCATCATTTAGAGTTTTGGATTTTTCGGACTCTTCATGACTTGAAGATCCTTTTTCCAAAATTACTCTTGAGGTTTGACATGGCACAAAGGAATTAAATCCTAAGCCCGTCTTGTCTCCACATTCTCTTTGACTCATAATAAGATCATCCAATGATTTAGATGCCTTAGTGAATGAGGCAATAACATTTTTGAGGTCATTCTCCTCTTTTCTATAGCAGCAATTTCTGCTATTAATTTAGCATTTTCACCTTTAAACTCTTATTCTCATCAGCTATTTGACTTAGAGTACTCGGCTCCTTAGTCGACTTTGAGTTTTGACTTTTGAGTAGGCTGTTTTTTCCTCATTCAATAGTGTGTGTGAGGTTTTAATGTGCTCAAAATCTTTCATCATTTTGCCTAATGAATCATAAAGATCAGTGGGTGATGAAGTGTGTGTGTCACATCACTATCACTAGTGTCGAGCTTGTTGAGTTAGATTGTACCTCATCTTCTTGATCTTGTTCTTTGGCCATTAAGCGGTCAAGGCTTCTTCTTCGAGTCACTTGAGTAGTCGGCTTCACTGCTCTGAGTCAGCTGTCTCTCTTGACTTACTGTCTCGGCATCTCTGCACCATCATTGCCTTTTTCTTCTCTTGTCTTCTTTCTCTCAAGACCTTTCTTTCTTCTTCGTTTCTCGTACTTGTTGACTACGAGGATATGAGCAATCAATGGCATAGTGACCTTGTTGTCTACAATTCCAACATAGATATTCACCTTTTGCTCACTCTTTCTATTCTTGAGTTGTCACCCTTTGATACTCAACTTGTTGATGATCTGTCCTCTTGGTTGGCCTATCATCCCTTGATTTGGAGGGAGCCGAGTGTCTTCGGAGGATTCACCCTTTCCTCTCTTGTAGTTCTTGTTAAAGAACTTGTTAAATCTTTTAACCATTAGGGCTATTTCTTCCGGGTCAATTGCCTCTTTGACTTGACTCTCCTTCCATCTTTGACAACTAGAGCAAATTTTTTGGGTACAAATTGCTCTTCCTGGTCTTTCCTTCTCACTCAAACTCATAGGCTTTGAGGTCCGAAAATAACTCATGGTTGGATGTCTTTGATAGGTCCATGGAATGTCTCGGTGCCATGACCTTCATCTCCCATTCACCGGAAGACTTTTCGGGATCTTCATACACATTTCTTCGTCGTGTATATTCCTTTCCAAGTGTAGACAGCTCATTTGTGATTTACAGAATCGAGCATCCAGTTGATCCAGGTTTTCTCCGAGATCATTTTAAAGTTCTCAAATTTTTGTCACACCCACCGAAAGTTTGTTTTCTTTGATTTGCTCGAGCCTTCACAAATCAATGTCGGTTTGTCCCATTTCCTTAGCCGTTTTGCAAGATTTCACCTTGTTGAACATGGCTTTGTCCAAGGTTTTGTAGAGAATATCCTTGGCTACATTGTCCAGGTTGTATCTTTTTCTGTCATCATTTGTCCACTCGGTTCTTGGTTTTTCAACCATGACCTGTCCGCAGTGCCGATCTTCTTTCCCCTTCACCGCAACTCTTCGTCTGGTTGTGTTCACCTTTAATATTTGCGGAGGCCCATCTTCTATCACTATCCACATCTCATCATGTAATGCTTTGATAGATGAGCCTTGCATACGAATTTTCCAATCATCAAATTCTTCAATAGTGAACATAGGAATGCGTGTTAGATTTGCTTCCATGATGATAACTTTTAATGATAGAAAAGAGTTTTGAAAGTTTAAGTACTAAAGCGGACTTTTGAAAAGTTTGGAGATCTAGTTCAAGAACTGGTGCGGAGGGTTCAGTGAACCAACCGCTCCGATACCACTTGTAGGTCCCAAGGGGTGTAAGTGTAAGGTTTAGAAGGGGGGTTGAATAAACCTTGCAAATTTTCGATTTAGGCCTTTTAAATCTATGAGTTCTACACACTGTCCTTGATGGACAATCGAATTAGTCACTCAGTAGAGTTAATCTCTCAACAGACTCAAATTGAGCTGTTAGTAGAGTAACTCAGCTGTTGGCTATAATTTGACTTTCAACCTGTGGTTTTGTTTTCAATGGGAAGACTTAACACCCTTAAGTTTGTTTAAGCAAGTTTTTACGACTTGATTTAGTACTTATAGATTATCGGATGGATAGCAAATTTATCAGTGAGATATAAGCAATTAAAAGTGCAGAGATATTTAAATGTTTGTAAAGTAAATGACACAAAAAGTTTTTATAGAGGTTCGAAGATGGGGTAATTCTTCTACTCCTCTCTTCTCCAACTCCCCGGAGGAATCCACTAAGTAATGATCGGTTTACAAAGTGGTAATAGGTCCGGATACAAGTCTTGATCACAACAGCCGACTTGATCCTTTGGGACTCGATCTGAGACGCCTTGATCACTCACCTGCTTCTCGTGCGACTCGGCTTTCTTCACAGGGCGGTTGCTTGCTACTACACTCACTTGCTCAAGCACTTTGGATTTGATCACGAAGCCCTCCAAACGCTTAAGACTTGGTTCACCTTGAACCTTTCTACAATCCTTCTTGGAATGTAGACCCCTTGTTTTCATGGTTTCCTCTTCAATCGGTTGAAGTTCTCTTTCCTTCACGGGTAAGTGTTGGATTGATGTTCTTCGAGATGTAGGCTTGAGGATTGAGAATATTTCAATTTTAATAAGCTTGTATATCTCACGTGTGTCATCCACGCATTGTCTCACATCTTCTCAATCAAACTCCTCGGCCTTTTATAGTGAACTTTCAAAAATTTGCCCGTTGAAGAGATAGGCTCATTTTTAAAATCACTTTGCGATCGTTGGTTTGCACTTCTTGGAATTGCCATTTCCTCGTATGAAATGTTTTATCACCTTTTTCGAGTTCGACACGGTGTAGTGCTTCCCATTGGTTCATTTCTTTGCACGCTTCGGGACTGAGCACTCCAAGAAAGGTAGTATGGAGATATTACTTGTTTAAGTAAATCTCTTGATTTAAAGCCTGTTCTTTTTCGATTATCTCGACTTGATCGCATTTCCTCGCTTTCCCCAGGTGACTTAGAGTCGACTTCCAATCATGGATGACTCTTCTCACTTGACTTGAGACTTGCTTCTCTTTGAGTTGACTTGACTGATGTTCCACTCACCGCATCTCAACTGCTTCTTCATCGAGTTCTGTCTGCTTTTCTTTGTTGTACTGGTTTGTCTCACAAACGTGAGTTTTCCTTCAAGCCTTGATTGTCTTCTTGCAAGTTGGAGCGTAGGTGACTTAACTCGGCTTGGCCACTCTAATTGTTACAATACATTTCAAAGCAAGAATTGGGAGCCAACTTTCTATTCTAAGTTTTACATGGCATTCATCAAAATCTAAACAATAAAATTCCTAACACGAGGTCTGGTGCAAACCTCTTCCTTCACCATCGCTTCTTCCTCTACCTCTCCCTCGGGCGTGTATTGTCTTTGGGGTCTTCTTCTTCCCAATGGAGTGACCAGTGAGTATTGCCGGTAGTCTGGCCTGTCGTGCCTTCTTCACATAGCGTGAGACCCTTTTCCCAAGATAAAGTCCCAAGCTTGAGCCATGGACATGTTTGCAAAGTATCCTTGGATGCGAGCGTTTTAAATTCATCAACCGATCTTGGCACAGTTCCGGCATCGAGATGGCATAAGTGTCTCTCCGTCTCTTGGAATGCCTCCATGTTGTTTCAAGATATTCATAACTCGGGCATCCATCCTTCCTTCCACTTCCTCAATCCCCGCTTTCAATTGTCTTTCTCTTTTCGGCCATAGATATAGCAGAGTGTTGGAGTGGCGAGTCATTGGAGTTTGTCTGATAATATCACCAGACAAGACCTTGTTGGGGGTTTGTGAAATCATCAAGGTCACATATTTCGATCCTTCCCCCTCAACAGACTTTCCTTTTTTTGTTTTGACGCTTCCTCAGTTGTCTTTCCCTTTACACCGCTCCCTCTTTCTCAACATCGAGAACTCTTGGTCATGCTTTTAGGTATTCCTCTTCCCCTTTTTGGCATCATCAAAGGAGAGAGGAACCCATGGAAACATCTTGGCAAGCGGAAGTCGAGCTTGCTGATAGCCGAAGTTACGCCTCAGTCTGCTGCGGAGTATGCGGCCGAAATTCAGAGCGAGTAGCGTTGGACTCTCGGGCTGAAATTAGCTTCATCTCACCATGAGAAGGCTGAATTTTCTATCCATGTTTTCTTCCGGGGACGCAGGAGATCACTCTTATTTTGCTCACGCAGCAGTTTTATCTCGGATGTGAGCTTCATGCATGTGCTCAATGTGTTCTCTCAATTTCGTCTTTGCATCGGCATTCTCATTTCGCCATACCAACGACTTGTTGAACAATGTCTGAAGTATCTAGCTTGTTCCACACGCATTGTTTGATGCGATTGCCACCATTCCCGATTACATTGTTATGCCTCTCAAGTCGCCATAAGGTTAGCATCTCTTGTTGTCGATCTCATGTCCATAGAAGCCTGGTGCCTCTCCATCCGTTCAATTTTAGCAAATAATGCTTTGAACACCTCCCCGAACTTCAATTGTTTCTTTGCGGTGACGGCCATGCGCGTCAAAGTCATAGTCACCGAACGATGGTGTCGATGGAATGACAGTGGTCTGTTTGTGGAAGCGCGAGATCTCTCTCTCTCGACTCTTCGGGAGGTCGGGTACCTCCAGAGAAGGGAAATGATTCTACAAAGGAATCATCACGGCCAATCGGGATTTGTTCAATGATGAAAAGTGCGCGTGAAGTTCCTTTTGAGTCGAACTGCTTTGCGGCTTGGGAGCTGCGCGATGGACTGTTTTGGGGTCTTTTGTGAAGTGGACCCGAGCTTGCCGAGCCTCACTTGTCTCAACAGCTTTCGGTCTCGATTGGTTTCTCCAATTGAGTGGGTGGTCCTCGGCCTTATCGAGCGTCATCGGACGATGATGAGATTTCCATTGGTGGCTCATCATCAAAATTGAAAGTTTGATGAGTAGTCTTGAGATCGACTTGCACGTGCTTGGAACATCCTCACCGAGTCCTTTGGATATGTCACGGGGGGGATGACTCGGCTTTCTTCGTCGCCTTCGATCCCGGAAAAGTTACATCAGATTATCCCAGGAATCATGAAGTGCACTTATCTCCTTTTCTCGATGGATCAATGATAGCAGGAGGGATGTTCTCTACTTGACTTCTTTACCCGGAGGTCTCAACCTCCCATTGGCCTTCATTACCTCCTGCAGTCTCAACTGCAGCAAGGCCTGGACATCCCTTTCGGCGAGTGTCGGTATGCCCGAGGTCTTCTGCGTGGCATCCATTGGAGTCCCAACCCCATGGATTGCACTTTCATCGCCAGTGTTAACCCCAGTACTGTTCCTTCTCGTGCCTCGACCGCATCGCCGCGTCATTAGCCTTCAGAGCGGTTGGTACCTCACCGAGACAGTCTCAATCGTCTCGAGCTTCGTTGATGACAACTTCTTTGTGTATTTTGTGTTTGTTCCTTCTCCACTTCGCCTCCTAGATTCGTTGTGGAGTTATCTGCACATTCTCCGACCTTGCTGCGGTGGAGGGAGTTTTCCCCTCGGTGGCGCACCACCGAGTGACTTGAAATGGGGTCACTCGTCTCCAAACTCCCTTGTTTCTCTTGAGTGTTCACCATTGGGGCGGTGGTAAGACACCTTCAATAGGGTTTGCTCGACCGGGGTCCCCACTATCCCAATTTCATCGCCATTTCCCTTATTTCCTTCTTCCGAGTGAGTGAAGTGGTGGCGGCAACAACGGTGGCGATTTCTTTGCACCACTCCCATTGGATCGATTTCAGTGTGTTTTGGAGGACTCTCCTGGTCCCTCCATCAATTTTTGCTCGTGAAGGATTCGGATCCGTGCAATACTGCTTTGCATTTGCATTTCTTCTATGGCGGCGAGGCTCCGGATCCTCATCATTTTTATGCGATAAGACATCAAGGAGATGATGTGTGTGTTTTGTGGTGCGGTGATAGGGCGGATCTTTGGCCTTCTCACGTGCCTCGCCTTCCTCTCGCCTGTCTCTCCTTCTCCTTCTCCTTGAAGATCGGCAAGATATCTCGTGCGCTTTTCTTCATCCGATTGCTTGGACTACGATCGTTACTCCAAGAAAGTTCATCGATTCCTCTTCTTCTTCGATAAATTCAGCCTTTGGAATGTTCCTTGATCGACTCAACTTCCACTTCCTCCACTCTCGAGGCGATTTTGGATGTCGGATAAGGTGGGGATAGGATCATCACATCACTATCATCTCTATCGCCTTCTTCTTGTGTCTCCGGTATGCGAACTACGATTGTGTCTTGATTTGCCTCTCACTGATCGCCTTGACAGACTTAGCTGTTTCATCAATAATATCCGGAGATTCTACTTCTCCGGCCAGCCTCCCGATATCTGCTCGGTGAGTGGGCGACTTAGCCGGTTTCTCAAGCTCGGAGCGCTTGATGATTCTTCGTCGTCTCTTAGTTCGTACCCGGAGGGATTTCTGTTCGAGAGAGTTTCTTCTCGAGTCTTGGCGGCGGGGGGCCTTTGGTGTTTTCTTACGAGGAGCTGGTCGTCTTGGCTTATCGCTTCTCCTATTTTTGACGATCGGAGAAAGGTATTTGAGAGTCCTTCTCGACCGCTTCTTCTTTGCGGGAGACACGAGCTGCGGGGCGGTGACTCGGTACGTGGGGGCGGGTGACTCGGTGCGGGGGCGGGAGCAGCGGTTTGTTTTTCTTTGCTGCGGAACATCGGTCTTCTTAGCGATTGCGGGGCGCCTTCTTCTTTGGTGGAGAGGAGACAATTTGTATCTTGGTCACCGATTCCCCTCACTCGTGTCGGCTCTCTTGCGTAGGCTCTCTTCTATGCGCCCGAGAGGTTTGATCTGAACATCCTCTTGTTTACATGGAACGCTTTTCCATGTCTAAGAGGGACTCATTTGACCTCCATCGATCGACCGATCACTGCACCATATCCCGGGATCCTCCAAAAGTACCATTCTCCTTGAAGGATTTGTTCCCTACATTCTCGCAGAGTCTCTGTGAGACAAACTCGGCCAGTTTATTTTCCTATCTTCAATGATAGCGGCCATTCACGATCAACTTTGCTTTGGATGGTTGGTCAAAGCCGCCAAATTTGATGTCTATGCATTTGGCAACTATATCCAATAGTTTGTGGTAGTCCTCCTTCCAGACCTCTTGTTGGTCAGTGTAGACTATTTTGTCAGCATAGTCGGACTTGGCTACTTCCCTCCAAGCAGCAGCAAGGTCTACATCAGCTTCATTGATTTCTGATGCTCCTTCCGCCGGTAGTGAGCAGTGTTCTGCCAAATCCTTGGCAGAGATGATGAACTCCTTTCCGTGAACAGAGGATTTGATCCCTCATCGTGAATCTCGGTGTTCACGTGGAACGTGCGACCTCCTCCACATAGGTCATTGAGAACTCCATCGTTAGGAACGGTTTTAGCCCGGTCATTTCGAGCTTTTTAGCGATCTTCTTTATGAGGGAGTCATCGGACCCCTGTTTGACCATGCCCTCAAAATCCACAGTAGACCCTGTGTGGATTTGCTTTCCTAGCTTGACAAAATCATAGGTTGATGCCATTTTTCGATTTCACCGAAGGAAACTTAGAGGTTGATTTGAAGATAGATAGGGTTTTGAGAGAGTTTTGCCTTTGCTTCGAGAGAAATGAACAGTTTTGGTAGTATGAGAGAGAAACAAAAAGAGTTTAAGTATGGTTTATGAAAGGGCGTGCGGGTGGTTTTGAAATGTGATCGAAATCAACGACTTAGATTTTGCACGCCGATTTAGCATTTAATGTCTCGTATTTAATACGGCGGCATTTATATCCAATCATAAGCTTGGTGTGCAGCTTTTGCTGTACACGTCATAATTATCTTTGACGTAATTCTTAAAAACATTCCCGTTTAGTAAAAACGATTTGCGTTTTGTCACTTTGCTCATAAATGACTTAGCTTTTCCCTCACCGATTTAACTCTTCTTCTCACAGTTCTCTTAGTGACTCAATTTGTCACCGACTAGGTATAGTTGTCTTTCCGATCGATCGATTTCTTAGGCCGATTTGAGAGTTCACTCTTTTTCCCTTTTGTGTTTCATTTCTTTTCTTTGATTCTTCCTCGAGTGTCACCTCAATTAATCTAACTCATGCTTGAGTTCTTCAAATCTCGACTCACATAATGGTTTTGTGAATATGTCACCAACTGTTTATCGATTGAAATATACTCAAGGTAATGTCATTCTTTTCAACATGATCTCTTATGAAGTGATATCGACATCGATATGCTTTGTTCTTGAGTGCAACACAGATTTTGAGTGATTGCAATTGCACTTGTGTTATCACACATGATTGGAATTTCCTTTTCCTCAACTTCATAGTCCTCAACTTCATAGGCTACTATTCACAATGCTAATTAAAGACAAATTTAAATTTTAATAAAGTAAAATGTAAAAAAAATTAAAATACGTCAAAAAATAAATTATACTATAATGTTATACCTTGTCTTGAATTCTTTAATCTCATCTTCCTCATCATTGACAATCACCTTTGTGACATGAAAAGAATTTGATAGCTTAACCTCATCTACATTGAAATTAAAAAAACAAAAAAATAATTATAATAAAATTCAACAAAAACAAACAAAGTTGATTTTAATATATTTGAATTTACCTTTGAAGACCTTAGCTCCACACAATTGAATAATATCACAAGAGGTTCGAGAATATGCCCTTCGAGATAAGACAATATAGTGTCAATATAATCTTCCCAAAGAGTACATGTCATTCGATTATTGCTGCAATATTGAAAGGCATTTACTCAGTATAGTTTAAAACTGAAAAGAAGTCCAGAAAATAAATATAATATATCATAAATTTATTGTACTCTAAGTCCTCCAAGATGATATCTATGAAACGTATTGTTTTTTTCCAACTGTTTTGTTTGGGCCGATTGCATCGACACAACTCTTCCAATGATGTATGTTAATATCCAAAATATGTATAGATATAAAACTATTTTATATTAAACACACGATACAAAAAAATGAATGATTCATAACTTATCGAAAAGTAGTATATCATCAACTTTCTCAATGTCATACAAATCTTTAAAATCTTTGAAAACATACATATACCTTGGAAACATTTTGTCAAATATTTCAAACATGTGGGTTTTACCATGAAAGATTATCTTATATTTTGTCTCACAGGCTTTATATTTATCCGTTTGGTTAGTGACTAAGAAATCTCGAATAACATATATGTGCCCTTCGTTTAGCAACTTCTTATGTTGGTTCATATGCATCTTTCTAATTGTACCATGTATACGATCTCCCTGCAAGATATTTTCAGACGTTTGAATATTAGAACATATTAAAACAATTAGAAGAAAATATGTTTACATAACAATTCATAAATATTTTCATACCTCAAAATCGTGAAATATACATTCCAAACTTTGTATTTGGGTGTTGTCGTTGAAAGCGGACTTTTGATATACACGAACCAGACGTAATTTTAGTACCCAACTAGTTTTACTCTTGTCAAATCCTTGATTAAAGAAAACATCGGTGCCATATCTTGCCAAGCAAATTTCAAATACAGGGATGGTGGATCTTTGGTTCGAAAAAGAGTTCAATTCCTCTTGTGATGTTTGTGTAAATTAATGATTGTGTGAATGTATTTATAGTGTTGAAAATTTTAATAAGAGGAAAGATATATAAGTTTAATTTTAGGTAGGCAATTTTACACAATTCAGTCAGCTTTTTTTTTAGTTATTTTGGTAAATATTGTTAATTTTCTCCAAATATATCATCCCCTTTACCGTGCCCAGCAAGGTTTCGAATATAATTTATTTAAGTTATATGCATTATATTATGTTATGAAAAACTAACAGACTTGTAATTAGATTTCCATCTTTATAATTATTTAAAAATCAATCCTTTGTGGAGTACGATTTCAAAATATTGTGCTCACCAAATTTCCGAGATTCTTGGAGATATTAAAGATCAATAGTATATTTTATATAGAATATATATCTTCGATAATTAGAGTATGTTTGGGTTGAACATAAAAAACAATCTGCAGCAAATTAGCTAAAAATATGGTTCTATTGAAAATAATGAATCTGTCAAATACCGATTTCCAGTAGCTATTAAAGGTGAAATTGCTAATTATATTCTTACGTTTAGTAAGTTGAATATTAAAAATAATGAATCTATCAAATACAGATTTCCAAGAGCTGCTAAAGGTAAATCATCAATAATCACCACCAAAAATAAAAAAACTTGTTATAATTTCCAGGAGCTACACGTAAATAATTATGAATGAAAATTAATTATTTTTGGTAAAATATAAATGCTTATAAATGCGAAACGATAATATGAGAAGTCAAAAACAAAAAGTAAATTCTTTTTTAGAAACTGAAAAAAGAGCGGGAAAACTTATGGCTACTATTTTGCGAATATCATCTTATTATTATATATATATTATTTATTATGTATATATATAAATTCTTATGTATATATATTTAATATATATATATAGGGAGGGGTTATATGAGACCACCTCATAACTCGAGTCTATAGGGACCAATCCTAGCCACATATAGGGGCGTAGCTAGGGGGCCACCCCGGCCGCCCGTGTACCCCAAAATTTTTTTTGTCCCATTTTTTCGATTGAAAAAATAAAATAAATTATATGTGCTTTTTTAAGGGGAAAAAATAGTTGAGCTATGGCAAAAAATTTGGGCTAGGGGTAACTACCTGGTCAGTGCCTACGCCCGGCCACATATCTAGCTAGATTTTCTAATTGTTGTGATTTTAGAGCTAAAATTATAAATTAAATGCTGGAAAATAGAGAAAGGGGTAAATTAGTAATCCTATAAAATTACCCAACAAAAATGGGATTCTGTTAACTTTTATAATCACACAAAATCTCTTCAAATGGATATAGCAAAATCAGCGTGAATAGATCTCTTCCTCCTTCTTGAACGCTTTTCATGATATAATGCAAACCAGTCTCCCTAGCTTGAAGAACACCTTTTTTGCTGTGTAATTTTGTGGAGAAGCAACCGCATATCATGATGCATGCAGAAGAGATGAACAACATATTTGAAGAAGGATTATACACATCGCTTGGAGAAGGTATGTATGATATTGATTATATTCCATAGATACAAAAACAATATCGCAATATGATGCTAATCAGGCAAGGCAATTCATAATGCTAAAAAAAACTCTCAAAAAAACTCTGTAGTCATAAATCTGCATGTGAAGGTAATGGTTGTTGCTTACGTAGTATCGTCATACTGCTTATGAAAAGCATTACTTCTGAGTAGTGCATATTAACAAGCAATATACTGCTTAATAACTGATTGGTACATATATGCCAGGGAGAAGCATGAATATACTTTAAGAGCAACTTGAAATAGTCGATCACCTACGAAGTATTGGACACCTGAATGTGAACAACAAATCAAACCTCAACAATCAATGATTTTTCATAATTTGGCTGAGGGAGTACAATTCTACCGAAACTACGGCCAAGTCGATGGTTTTGATGTACGAATAATTACAACAAAATGCTTCCGGAGTGAAATAGTAAGCGTGCAATACATTGTATGCAACAAAGAGAGGTTCAAGAATGTTGCCAAATCAGAGATAGCAGATAACAATAAAGCTAACGATACCGCTAAAATCAGACACAGAACCTCCGGACGAGTCAGATGTATGAACAATTTGTATGCAACAAACTTCAAGTACATAAGAAATGATGAACAATTCGTATGAAACACAGTTATATTAAGCTTAAAATCGCAAAAACGTTATACATAAGTGTCCCACATATATTACATATGCAACAAATTTGTACTACATAAGCAAGAATTGCAACATGTAAGAATACATTAATGATATAAAAACATATTGTTTGGGAAATAACTATTATCTCTTTGTAAGCATCAACATGCTTCTTCATATGCATACAAAATATCCTTCACAAGTAACATGCCTATTTAACATTCATAAGCCCCATCAAATTTGTTGTATTGCATATCTACACATGCATTAAACTAAGTCTGCATTAGCATTGCATGTAGAGATGAAACAATTTGCTTATGTAGAATAACACAATTGCATATATAGTTAAAAAAAATAGATATTCACCAGGATAATCATCCCATAAACTTTACACATAAAAATTTCGTACATACCTAAAAAATAGAAAATGTACGATCATACCTACATGTTTATCAAAATATTTGTAACATGACATCATAAAGCAAAAAACCACATAAAAGTATCTTGTTCAATATAGAGTTACAATATCAAAATCAAATTATAACAAAAAGCCTAAGATCACAACTTCTTCATCCACTGTACTTTTTTGCCTCAAGCAAATTCATCGCCTTTGTGTTCGTTCGTGTCAGCCAAAGCAATAGCATCGGAGTACTTCGCCTGCAACATTGATAATTGTGCAGAATTTTTTTCTTCAACCCACTATCCCAATTCCTCATGTCTCCGCCCATGTATGTTTCCATGTGGCATATTGCAAAAATGCCGCAATCCACCTTATTATTATTGTCCCTCCAGTCCATAGCCAGCCTCAACACTTTAGAATTCTGTATATAACTTGCAACCAACGTACAACCTTTGGACAAAATGTACTGAGCAAACATCTAGTGCTGCAAAATTCACAATGCATGTGCATCAAAACAACTTCATTTGCACATACTTTCAACTACATAAACATTTAATGAACACTATGCATGCAACACTGCTACTAAAATCTAACTGGTGGAAATTTGAATGCAAATAGTAATACCTTCATAAGCAGAATTACACAATTACACAAGCGTGCAAACAAAAATATACATAATAAAAAAGAATTGTCAGTGGAGTCAAAGTATTCAGTATTCCATAAGCACCATAAACAAACTAAACAAGCAACCTTAACAACTAACATAAGCAAATGAAAAAAAAAAAGAAACACGTGAAAAAAAACAACCACCACAATAGTTCTGAACAAAAAAAAACAATGTGCAAACCGATATGAAAAGCACACAACAGTAACCAAAAAAACCAATCAGGACAACAAAAAAAATAGATTGATGTTGCAAAAATCGAATGAACAAACATGAACTATGAACCTTCATAAACCCTATAAAACTGAGTAACTATAGTTGCGATATTGATTTTATATCTACAGAATATGATCAATATCATACACACCTTCTCCAAGCGATGTGAATAATCCTTCTTCAAATATGTTGTTCATCTCTTTTGCATGCATCGTGATATGCGGTTGCTTCTCCACAAAATTACGAAGCAAAAATGGTGTTCTTCAAGCAAGGGAGGTTGGTTCGCATTATATCATGAAAGCATTCGAAGAAGGAGGAAGGGGAAGAGATCTATTCACGCTGATTTTGTCGTATCGATTTGGAGAGATTTTGCGTGATTATAAAAGTTAACAGAATCCCATTTTTGTTGGGTAATTTTGTAGGATTACTAATTTACCACTTTCTCTATTTTCCAGCATTTAATTTGTAACTTTAGCTCTAAAATCACAATCATTAGAAACTTTAGATATGTGGCTAGGATTGGTCCCCTGAAACTTACCTTATTAGGTGGTCTCATATAACCCCTCCATATATCTATATATATATGTGTGTGTGTGTGTTTTATATGATAAGAGTGTGTATATATATTGTAAATGTGTGTGTGCGCCGTGTGAGTGCCATCAATTTATGTATGCATGGTGTGTGTGTTATATTATATATATATATATATATATATATATGTGTGTGTGTGTATATATTATATTGTAAATTATAGTGGTGTGTGTGTGTGTTTAAATATATATATATATATATATATATGTGTGTGTGTGTGTGTGTGTGTTATATTGTAAATTATAGTGTGTGAGTGTCACCACTGATGTATGTGTTTGTACAGAATGGTATGTGTATACCATGTGACTATGTGAGTATGTTATGATTTAAATGTTAGCACAATTAATATTTTGTGTGTGTTGGTTTATTGTTTTAGTATGTGTGTTTTGCTTAATTTAAGTAACGAAACCTACAACTTCAAATGATTAGTGTATATATATTCTTAATATTTTAGATTTATAATATTTTTCTCAATTCTTTACATAATTTATTATATTCTTATTAATTTTAACAAGTTCTGTAATATAAGATCTATAGTATCATTATTATAGCCACTATAAGTTAAGATTTAGAATATTCTAAGATAAATTATTCTATTTTTATGATAGGGAGCAAAGATAATCTAGAGATCTAGGGACTTACAGTATACCAATTACTTTCAAATTCATTTTCTGTTTCAAGAAAATAATTATTATTTGAGGTGGAATTTTTTTTACTATTTATTCTTGTTAAATATCATGATTAATGTTTACATTAATGTTAAAAGTGCACATGATATTTCCAGTGAGCTTTGCCCAACGGATCCTATGATTCTAACGTTCAAGTTACATGAGTTTTATGCTCTAGAAACTCCAAGATTCAAATTACATGAACTTATTGTTCTAGGAACTTCATTATCAAGTTATATAAGCTTTATGCTCTAGGAACTCTAAGATTCTAGTTAGTAGTGTTAATTTGGGTTGAGTTCGGATTTGCATATGTCAGAATCAGCCAACCCATACCCAACCTGATTAATTATTCGTGTCAGAATCTTGAGCCAAAACCCGACTTGATTATATCACTGTTAACCTAGACTTGACATGTTTAACATATTTAATAAAATAATTTTTATATATATTTAATAGTTTTAACTAAATAAATTTATTTTTTTTAAAATCAATCATTATAACACACTATTCAATCAATAAAAAATATCACAATTTACATTATACAAAAAAATTAAGATAATTGCATAATTAACATAACATACTAATCATATTTTGAGAATAACATACACATATACATACAAAAATATAACAAACATAATTAAGGAAGTTTTAGCAAATAATTTTTAAGGATATATCTTATTTTTTGTATTTCCTTACAATTAAATATTTAAGTAGTTTTCTTTTAAATTCACCAACGGGTTATACGAGTTAATTCGACCCATTTAATTGGCGGATTATTCGGATTTGACCTGATTTTGACCCAGACTCATGAAATCTGGACCTAGGGGTGTCAATTTCGGACCCGACACACAAACCCGACACAAACCTAACACGAAATTAATGGGTATGGGTCCGGGGCTTAGTGGTCCTAGGTCGAAAAATAGGTCGAACCCGAATAACCCGCTAACTAAACAGGTTGGGTTCGGGTCAACCTACTACGACCCATTTAACCCGTTTGTGAATTTAAAAAAAATTAAGTAAATAATTAATTGTAGGAAAAAACAACAAACAAGACATATCCTTAAAACTTAAATGATAAAACCTCCTTAATTATGTATTTGTTATTATTATGCATGTTTTTTTAATATTGTCCTTAAAATATGATCAGTGTGTTATGTTATTTATGCAATTATATTATTTCTTTTTGTGTGTTGTGAATTGTGATATTTTTTATTGATTGAATAGTGTATGATAGTTATTGATTTTAAAAATTAAATTTATTCGATTAAAACTATTAAATATATATGAAAATAATTTTATTAGGCGAATCATGCGGGTTGGGTCCGGGTTACTGTTAAATAAGCGTGCCCTGTCCGGGTTCAAGATTCGACACGAATAATTAAACAGACGGGTCCGGTAAATGCTTTCGACACGCGAACCTGTGAACCCGGACCCACGAACCCTGACCCAACCCAAATTGACACCCCTATCTGGACCCACACACCCATTAATTTCGTGTTTAAATTACATGAGCTTTGTGCTCTAAAAGCTCTTTGATACCATGATTATATGATGCTATGATGCTAAGATTATATTATGTTGCAAGTTTTTCATTAATGTGAAGCACGGAATTTTATTTAGCTTAAACATATATAGTTTTCCACTGAGTAATTATTTTTACTTGTCCCAATATTTTGTCACGTTTTTGCAAATAGAGCATGTAAGGTGAAGAAGGAGAGGAATGATGTGGCATATTTCTCAAATTTTATAAAAATAAATATGCGAATGATTAATTAGAATCTATTTTGAACGAATTCGATTCATTTATTAGTTAAAATTTTGTTATCTTGCAACGATGGACAAAGAGTTTTACTTAATTTTAAATTTCGTTTTTGCATTCAATTTTCCTCTAAGTATTACATCTCTATGATTCTTCCTAAATATTTTATTTTTCGCAAATATCCCTTTTTGGATGTGACGTCCCAAATTATTTATTATTAAAAAGTATATGTCATTATTTAAAAATTGGGGTGCTGCATATATAGATAGTAGTGAATCACTCACTCATATTAAAAAAATAATGGGAAAAGCCCAAAATTAAAGAATTGAAAAAAATTATTAAAAAAGACATTTTATATCTATAAATAAAAAAAAATATGACATTTAACTGTAAAAGATGGCGTAATGACCCATATAACCGATCCACATAGTGAGCCCAGAGTCGATCCTATCAATTTTTTGGCCTGAGTCAAATTTTAAAATTGAGCAGTTTTCCTTGTACAAAGTTAAAGGCAACATAAAACAAAAAGAATAATGTTCAATATATAATATAATTTTATTATAGTTAAAATAATATGACATTCATTTTCAGAAATAAAAATAATAATTTAAATATAACTCGTCTTACAGTTTTGGCAACAAAAATGTTAATTAAGTCAATATAATCAAGTTGCTCAATAATATCCTACGAAGTCTGACTCTGACAGTCTTGTAACGACTTTTAGTTTCTTGTCTTATAAATTTGAGTTATTTTAAATTTTGGACTACATTAATAAAAATTAAATCTGGTAATTTTTTAAAGAACAAATTGTAAACGCAACAGGATTTGAACCTAGGTCACTTTCCAAAGTTACAAGAGTGTCAATCATTCAACCACTATATATTAATGTCATATTCTATAGAGTATGTCTCTTATAAAACGGTTGTACGGTGCGACGGAATGCACTTTTATGATAAAAAATAATACTTTTGGTATAAATTGTGATACTTTAAGTGTAAAAAAAAATGATACTTTGTCTGAATACACTTAATTTTAGTGTATTCAGACAATGCATCACTTTATACACTAAAAGTATCCCTTATCGCACTGGGTGATTGTCTTACACAAGTTTTTGCGTAATTTATATATGTACTATCATAAAAAAATATGTAAAAAAATTCGGGTCCCCAAATTTCGAAAAAACGGACTCGAGTCGACCGACTCCTTGGACTAAAGCAAGAAGCAACCTTGAGTGGGCCCACATTCTGAAATTACTTTCTTTTTGCAATATTTATTTTCTTATTGTTCAACAGTGTGCGATTCTATAAAAATCAAGTTTATGATAAATTAATTTCTTTTTCCAATATTTTCTTTTTGAATTACTTGAACAAGCTTTTGACAACATTCTGAAATGAAAGTTACCTGACCGGCTTACTCAAAGGGGAGACACAGTACATTTTTGTGTGTGAGGGTTACTGTTTATATTTGATGCTTTATGTGTTATTTATCACATGAATTTCAAATTTCAATGGATTCATTGATCGCTGAGCAGAAAGAATATTATTGCAACAGCTTTAATTCCGTGACTGCATGTCCGATCCCTGCCATTTAAAATCAATTAATTTTAATCGAATATATATTCTACTAAACCCATCATGTGAATCAATATGTACGTACATGGACAAATTAGTGAAATCGCTTTTTAACTTTACTTCTTATAATTAATAATAAATAAATCTGATCTGTACAGTGAACATTTATAGTTTTTGTCTTATGTTAAATATGAATATTTAAGTAGTCTTATGTATCAGTTTTTGTAATTTTAGTAAGACGTTGCGATGGATTTGCTTGATAAATTAATACTAATTAAGAAATAAAGATAATGAATATAGTGTTATATATTGACATATAATGTTTGTGATGTGAAATATGATATATATGAAGGGAGTGCTTGCAAGCTTGAAGAAAAATTACATTTGTGTGTTTTGAAAATGACAGCTTTTATTCTAATTATACTTCATTTAATCAGAATTTAAAACTGCATTGGATTTCGAATTCTGATTATAATTTGACTTTTATACAGAAATAAAACTTTTTTACACAATTTCTCTACACTATCTAGCTCATAACTTAATCAATTTCCAACTTCTTTGCAAAACCACTATTGTTGGAGGATAAAATCATCCTTTCATAATTATTGCTTTTATTCATTTAATGAATTTATTAATTACCCAATATTATTAATTATTCGTTCACACATATGATTTTTCGGCCTATACAGCCCAGACAAGGGCCCACAACGGCGCAAGTGGCCCATTTTATTTTTTCAAGGCCCACATGCCACCCAACATTTCGGTATAAAAAGGTTCTTTCATCTCATTTTGTAAGTAAGTTCAATTAACTAATGATCAAAGTACATTCTTGTCTTCTGAAATTACTTCCTATAATCGGGCCGACAATTGCGGGTCCTCCATTGGACCACTCAGAACCCCTAACATTGTCCTGTGTGTTTTTGGCTATGTCACATCCGAAAATTCTACGAGCTTACGAGAAGAAGTTGGGCCGACTACTTTCAATCTTTGACTTTTGAGTGATCTACCGACTTTAAGCAACATCAATCAACTATGTATCAACTTCTAAATCTCAACTACTGCCGCTTCCACGGCAATTATTCCGGACTGATTATTCCTAATAATATCTTCAACAGTTAAATTACCGAGTCATTTTTTTCTGCATGAGGTAAATTATGTATGTTTACTTTTGTCGATATATATATGAAGTAACTCAAATTTTAACCGATTCTGAACATGGCCAACTCTAAACTAACTGTGCAGGAAAATTAAAGAAGCAGTAATTTGTTTTAGTTACTGGAAACAGGAAGAAAATTAAAAATGAAGAATTTGCAATAATTGAAGAAGGGAAAAAACAAAGGAAAAGACAAAGTGAAACGTCAGAAAGGCCTGTTGGCCTTGGCCTATGGTTTTTGATGGGTTTGAAGAACTAAAAGAAAAAAGAAAGAGATACCTTCTCATCCACATCTCTCTCTCTCTCTCTCTCTCTCTCTCTCTCTCTCTCTCTCTCTCTCTCTCTCTCTCTCTCTCTCTCTCCTGTTTCGATATGTATGGCTTTTATCGAATCTTGTTGGTTTCAGCAGCAATTCAGGTGATGTTTTTATTGAAAAAGCTAAAACAGATGGAAAAATTTTAAAAACAGTATTTAGATTTTTGGCAGTGAAACTAACTTTTTTAGTACTATTTTTTTGCCTTCTTTCATTCTTTGATATATATATTTTCTTATATAATCTTTATTTTGTCATTTGTTTTAGGTTTTGGGATGAAATGCTGAGGACCAGGCGATTACTCATATTGACCTTTCTGTAATAGGTTTCATCAGTTTCACTTTTGTTAGCCTTTCCAATTTTAGGGTTTCTGTGCAGTGGAAAAAAATAATTAGCTTTTTTGAAATCAAAAAGCTGATCTGTAGCTCATAAACAGTGAAAAAAACTTTTAAAACAAGGAGAAAAAAAAAAGAAAGAGATTGAGAAATGTTACAGGGCTGGCGGTGGATGACAATATGTCAAATTTAACTTCAGCAATATCAAATAATGATCAAGCAAGCATATCTTCAACCAACAACATAAATGAAATTGGAACAAATACTCATATCATGTACCCACATCAGAATCTCCAGTCTCAACCTCCTCCAAAGAAAAGAAGAAATCTCCTGGAAATCCTGGTATTTTTCTTTTTCTATTTTAATTAATTTTCCCTTCGTTTTTGGAGTTTATATGTGGAAAGACATGTAATTAGGGGTATAAACGAATCAAATCGAGCTGAACATAGTACAGTTTGATGTTCAAACTGTTTGATTTTTAGTTTGAGTTTTAAAATTGCGTTTGAATTTGGTTTGATTATTAATCAAATTAAGCTCAAGTACGTAGCTTAATAGTTTTAAATATTTTATTTTTTTAAATCAGCGTCGAGCTCGAGACGAACTTTACATCTTACTGAAAAGAAAAATGTGTTCAAGTTTGGTTCATTGTTTTAACGAACCGAGCTTTTTTAACAATCAATCTCAAATCGGTAGTTTGGTTCGTTTTTTCAGTTCTACTTGTAATTAATTAATGAAATCCATGAATTTTTATTTTTTTTTCTTGAATTATTTGAATAAATTAAATTGATTAATTAAATATTAAATGACTTATCTCTCTAGCTTAAGCTTTTAGACGAGATACTCATCTCATTCAACAAGCAGAATAATTGAATTTTATGGAACGAATTTTAATTGAATAATTTATTAGATCCCGAGGCGGAGGTGGTGGCGCTATCCCGAGATCCCTAATGGCGACGAACAGATTCGTGTGTGCGAGATCTGCAACAAGGGTTTTCAGAGAGACCAGAATTTGCAATTACACAGAAGAGGGCACAATCTGCCATGGAAGCTTAAGCAAAGGAACAACAAAGAAGTTATAAAAAAGAAAGTTTATGTTTGCCCTGAGCCGAGCTGTGTTCACCACGATCCTTCGAGAGCTTTGGGAGACCTGACGGGGATCAAAAACACTTCTCGAGAAAACATGGAGAGAAAAAATGGAAATGTGAAAAATGCTCAAAACGTTATGCTGTTCAATCTGATTGGAAAGCTCATTCCAAGATTTGTGGTACTCGTGAGTATCGTTGTGATTGTGGTACCCTTTTTCCAGGTAAATATTAATTTCAGCACCAGACTGTTTGCGAAAATTTAATTAATTTAATTATCAAATTTTATATTTATTTTTGGGGAGTATAAAGTAATTATAATAATTCACAGGGTTAAATTGCATATTTAGTCCACTAATTTATACCGAGTTGCACTCTGGTCCATTAATTTAGAGACGTGACAAAAGAACACTAATTTGTAATTCGTTGCACATTGAGTCTAATATTTGTCGGTAACTGCAAAAATAAGCTAAATTGCTCCCAAATTTTGGGGATTTCAACCCGTCCATATGGAAATAAAAATAATTTAATATTCCATTGAAAATGGCATGAGGATTGAAATCCTAAAAATATGAAGCAATTCCAGTTGATTTCAATTGGCGACTGAAATTGACTCAATATGCAACAAATTAAAAGTTAGTGTCCTATTTGATACACCCCTAAATTAGTGGACAAAATTGCAACTCGGAATAAGTTAATTTACCAAATATGCAAATTAGTAGTATTCTCATCTACTTTTTCTGCCCGAAAAAAAACAATTATAGCATTGATAAAAGTGACGTTCAATTTGTTTTACATCTTAGTACCTCTTCTGTCGATGGAGAAATGATGGAAAAACACAAAGGGTTGACGATTGTCTCTGTGTGTGTGTAAATGTAAAAGAAAGACAGAAAAGAAAAGTAAGCAAAAAAAAAAAAAAACTTTAACACATGATGACTGTACAGTACACTGTTTGGTAAAAGCATTATGATGATGATGATAAAAATACAATGTTATGTTCCTTTTGTTGTTTATCGCTTGTTTGTTTCTTCTTGTATATATTCAAATACAGGAGGGACAGTTTCATCACCCACAGAGCATTCTGTGATGCTTTGGCAGAAGAAAGTTCAAGATCAATGACACAAAACCCAATATTTCTATCTTCCCAAACACCCCCTAATAATATCCACCATCCCTTAATCCCAGTACTCAAACAAGAAACCCAAAATTTCAACCTCCTCCCACCATGGCTATCATCAGCTGAGGCACCTGGTGCAGGTGCACCAACCAATCATCCATTGTTCAATTCACCAAGGGTAGAACAGTCAATTCATCAAGACCCAACAAACCCTAATAACAATAACAACAATAATAACAATAATAATATTCCGACCACCTTTTCAATATCAACACCTTCTCCTCCGTCTCTCATGTCAAAGACGGCTCTGCTGCAGAAGGCAGCACAGATGGGGGTGACGATGAGCACGAATAAAATGCCGTACCACCATCAAACGACGTCGTCGGATTTGAGCAGACCCCATCACCATCATAATCACGTGGGTGCACCGGGTTTCTGTGCTACCTCGTCGACAATTAATACAGCTGGATTGCCCTCACGTGAAGAGAATATTATGGGAACGGGTTTTATGCATGGGTTGGCATCATTCGGGGACAAGGGTAATGCTAGCGTCACCTCGGGTTGCATGCAACTTCAAGGTAATATGAACATGGTGAGCTCTTCTTTGACGTCTACCAGCTGTGGGTTTGATGGGTCTTTAGCTTTTTGAGGATAGTTTCGATGGGATTTTGAACGGAAAGAGAAATTTTAGTACTTTTCAAGAAAATATCGGCAGCGGCGGCGGTGGTGGTGGTGGTGCCGCCGGTGGCGGCGGTGATGGTTTGACGAGGGATTTTTAGGGTTAAGGGCATTTCCTCATAGGGATTTTATGAATATGGCTGGTCTTGATCAAATGGGTTCTTCATCTTATGATCATCAAAATCAAGCACCATGGCAAAGTTGATTTGTTGATCGTGAAATGTTTGGTTAATTTTGTTTTTGGTGTATTTCTAGTTTACTTTTTAGTTTGTTTCTCTAAGAAGGGGTTAATTAAGCTTCCTTTTGTTGTAATAATACTGAGATTCCATGCAATTAATGTTGTCCTTTTCCTTTTCTTTTTCTTTTTTTAATTTGCAAATTTAATTTCAAAGTATTTTTGTTATTCATGAGTGAATATTATATATATATATATAATATTGAATTTATGATAATTAAAGATGTGGAAGTGAATAGTGGTCTAATTAGGGTTGTTTATAGTGAGGAGCTTCATATATCTTAGGCGGATGAGATATTCTATTCCAATTAAAATGGTGTTTCATATATCTCTTATTCTATCGAGATGATTGTCACGTGCATAAAGTTACCAATATTAATTTTGAAGAAAAAAATCAAATCTAAATTGTGGGTTTTTAATGTAGTACCTTTCATACACGTGATAATCATCCCACGCGTAAATAGGAGATGAAACACTAATTTGAAATAGAAAATCTCATCTTAACTCGGGTTAGAAATGCCCTTATTGAGCCGATTATGACATAGTATTATAAATATTCCCATCGTAAGTAGATCTCAAAAACAGTTAATTCGAATATATTGAACAAATACTAACAAATTATATATTATTGTAATGGTAGTACTATTTAATTTCTTAGAAGTTTTATATAGTACTATTATTAATTATGTAATGAAAATCAACATAACAAATTAGTCAAATTAAAGACTACATAGTTGAGTCAACTGTATTATTGCAAATTGAACATTGCTAGTTTATGAACCAAATAACTCCGAGTTGAAGTGATATATATTGGTCTAAAGGACATCTTAAACCATACTTAATTAGATTGGATTGATGGATTTTAACTTCATGATATTAAATTCATAATAATTAATTCAATAAGCATAATTTGGATAATTGCATAACATAACAGATTTCAAATCCTCAAACTCCTGTTTTAATCTATTTTCTTAGTAATTGTGATGTGGATTTCAAATTAAATGCCTTATATGGAGTCATTTGAATTTCTCCCGTGCGTCCATATTCCTCCGATCCCCTCAAATCCGAAGTTTGGGGTTGTAGTATGTTCTAAGGATTAGATTATTCGCCCATTAAAGCGTATGTGAGCTTCCCGTAACTCACGGCACATGTATGTTGTCGGTCATTGAGGATTATTCAGGCTTAGAGGGTGGTCCCCCTTTTTCTCGAATCATTTGGATATACGTCTCAACACGGAGATGTTCCAGCGCCGCTACAACCTTAATCTTTCGTGGATTCTTCTATTCAAATGCAATAGTAAAAACATAATGGAGAGAGTGAAGTGACAATAAATTCAAGAATCGCTTTTTTTTTTAATTTTAATTTTTTTAATCAAATTAGGTAAATATATGAAAAATAAAAAAGGGGGCCCTAAGGAAGAAGATCGTGAAGATGGATGTGGGTATGCTGGTGTTGACAGTACCAGCTTCATTATTTTCTTGCTTCCGGCTATTGAGTAAGATTCTTGAAGCACCACAGGGTACTATTACTACCAATTTTCAATTGAATGCTACATTTGTTCTCTGAATGTGACATTTCAATGATAATCCAAATATGGAAAAATATAAGTCTATACGGGATCGCACTTGTGCCATTATATTACACTTATACTTGTCATTTTATAATTTCAAGAAAATATGACGAATTAATGGGATGGGGTCCTGTTAATTGATCAGAGATGCATGGAACGTGAATGGAAATTCATAGCCTTTCTGAATCGTGGTTGGATGGGGATGATATTTTATATCAATACAAGAAAACATGCATATTCCAACAAAATAATTCCATTGAAGTAGAAAATAGTTGGAATTTTTACAATTCCAATGAAAATTGCAATGCTACATTATACCACTAGAAACTTCTAATAAAATTCCAACGATAGAGAAAACCGTTGGTATAAGTTGTTGGAATTTCCGTTGGAATTTAAAATTCCAACGAAAATTCCAACACCATAACAAACCGTTGGAAAATTCCAACGGTAATAAAATCGTTGGAATAAACCATTGGAAATATAATTGGAATTTTAAAAATTCCAACAGAAATTTCATCGCTAAAACATATCATTAGAAAATTCCAACAAAAATTCCAACGAGAATCAAGTGTTGGAATTAATCGTTGGAATTTCCGTTGGAGTTTTTAAAATTCCAACGGAAATTCCAATGGTACAATAGGTTGTTGGAAAATTCCGTTGGAAACTCCAATGCCATTGGAAAATTTAAATAGAGGTTAAAAGATTTGATAGTATAATACATATCAATAAAATGTATCTTCTCTTCTGGAGTCAATTATAATATTATATTAAAACTACATAATTAAGTGTGCTTGACTTGGGACAAACTGATGATGGGTGACCTACTGAGAAGTTAAAGATATTATATAATGAGATAAAGTGATTGAATATTCCAATGGATATATACTATTGGAATTACCATTGGACCAAATTCCAATGGTATAGCTCCGTTGGAATAACTATTGGAGTTTTTTCCAACAATTATATATATATATATATATATATATATATATTCAATGGATATACCATTGGACTAAATTCCAATTGATTAACTCTGTTGGAATTAGTATTGAAAAATATGTTGGAGTTTTTTTCCAACGGTTGTATATTTCAATGGATAAATCTTCATTGGAAATCTTTGGAATATTTTTCAATTGGAATTTCCATTGGAATTTTGCCATTCCAACGGCCATTTTACCAACGATGCATTTATGTTGTAATTTCCATTGGAATCGATAATTCCAATCGTAATTTGGCCAAACCAACCGATTTTTTCGTTGGAATTTCCTTGTTTTCTTTTAGTGTATCCTCATCTCATCCTTATTAGGGATGGCAATGGAAGCGGGCGGGTAATTGAATACCGGACTGCCCGTGCTAATACCTACCCCCCCCCACCCCGCCGCCCGTTTTGAATTTTTGAGCTTAAAATTAATTTAACAAAGTGTATTTTTTTATTTTTTGTGAAATTTAAATATATTTTTATATTTTTATAACATTCTATAATGTATTATTGTAAATGTATTTTTTTGTGAAAGCTAAATGTATTTTTTTATTTTTATAATATCATATAATAATAATATTAGTGTATATATATCTCTTCGGGCGGGGCGGGGCAATTCTGATACCCACCCCTTTGCCCATCTGCGGCGGGTCCGCCGTCCGTCTCGAGAATGGGCCGGTCCGCCCGCCTAAACACCACGGATCGGTAGGGTCGAGGTCCATATCGTCATCCTAATCCTCATCCTCATCCCCGACCCGTTTAGATAAAAAGGTAATTCTTTGTCCTCGTCCTCATTCCCCGAATATATATATTATATTTATATTTATATATGATTAATTTTATTTATATTGTTAGGGCGGTTTTATTTGATCGCCTAAAATATTTTCCTAAAATATAAAGATTAGTTTTTGATTTGTTTTGCCTTTCTAGAATTATGATATAATTAGGACTCTTTAGATAAGGAAGAAATCATATTTATATGGTATTGATATATTATGATTCTTGGATAGTTATCTTGTTTCCTAACATAAGTGATTTACTTGTCATATATTTGTATATATCTTCTTTCCTTGTGTATTAGGTCTCTTGAAGGGTTTGGGCGGCTATATAAAGGGAAGAGGATGTCCATAATCAAAACATACCGAAATATACGATATACTGAGAGTCTTGAGAGAGTTAAGAGTCATACAAGCACAAGTAGTCTCGTTGCCACGGATGCGATCTCGGATGTGACTACATCGAGAGATCACATTCAAACATGCGATTGTGTTTGTTAGGTTTTTCATCCATTGTTTTTGTATTGCGATTAAGTCCACACATGTCATTGTTGGATGAGTTGAATTACATAGATCGATATACTCTAGATAGGAGTTTTTCGTTGAGTTTCTACTAGTTGGATTTGAGTATTTTTGTATACGGAATCAAAACAGTTTTACTAGTGAAAGTTTTGCCATATTAACGCGTCTACAAGCTGTTGGCTTGTAGACAATTTTTATTTTGTGTGTCTCTTTATTGTTTTCAAAATTGCGACTGCATGTGATTATGAATGTGACCACATCTGCAATCACATCCTTACTCTGCAAAACTTTTGGTAAATATCCGTGCTATAATTCTTTCAATTGGCATCTAGAGCCTACACTTGACGACCTACCATACTCATTTCAAAAGTGGAGGACATGCAAGCAATGAATTCCTTTAACAGTTTATCAGAGGAGGAACCAAAAACTATGTCATCGACATATATTTGAGCAATCATGATGTCATGGTTTTTTTTTTTTTGAATGAACAAGGTTTTATCAACTTCACCACGTTTAAAACCAATTTGAAGAAAATACTCAGTTAGCCTACCATACCAAGCTCTAGGGGCTTGTTTGAGACCATAGAGAGCCTTTTTATGCTTATACACATGGTTAGGCTTAAAAGGGTCCTCAAAGCCTTTAGGTTGTTCAACAAAAGCTTCTACATCTAGAAAACCGTTTAAGAAATCACTTTTGACATCCATTTGGTGAAGTGTTAATCCCAAGTAACATGCAATTGCAAGAAACAAACGTATGGACTCAATACAAAGGCTCACGAGGAGCGAAGGTTTCATCGAAATCCACCCCTCAACCTGCGTGTACCCCCGAGCGACCAATCGAGCTTTGTTGCGAACAATTTTGCCATTCATCTGTTTTATTTTTAAAAATCCATTTTGTTCCAATGACATTAACATCCTCAGCCTAGGGACTAAAACCACACATCATTTTTGACAAATTGATCTAGTTCCTCTTGCATAGCATGTATCCAAAATTCATCTTTAAGAGCTTCAACAACATTTTTAGGTTCAACATTGGACACAAAACAACATGTTCTCACATTGGTACAATCAAGACAAGCAAACCATTCTTACCATATCACGATAGTTCACTCTACCTTTCCCTCTTGTCTTAATACCATCAATAGTGTTACCAATGATCTAAGGCGTAGGTGATTTTTCCGAATCCTTGTAGGTATATCACCGCCATGATCCACAATTGGATTATTAGTTTCTTCAACAAGTTCAAAGTCAGAGTCAGAGTCTGACTCAGCTGCAGCAGACACGGATGTGGGCTTAGATGTCGTCACATTTGGTTTTGCATTTGAGACAGTTGTGGATGGGGTTTCAGTCACATTCTCCACAACATCTCGTACTACATTCTTCGCTGAAAGCGGCCTCAACAAATTCGAGTAGATCCACATGATCTTCTTCACTCTTTGCTACAATATCGAGAGATCATCGAAGACAATACTTCTACAGATTCCATGATCGTCTTAGTACGAAGATTATAAACTCGATAGGCATGACTATTCGAAGTGTAGCCTAGAAAAAGACACTTGTCAGTTTTGGAATCAAATTTACCAAGATTATCACGATCATTACGGACATAGCACACATACCCAAAAACATGAAAATATTTGAGGTTAGGTTTCTCTCCCATAAGTATTTCATACGGGTCATAGAACATCCAGGCCTCAAATACACACGATTAGCTATATGGCAAGTAGTATTGAGCTTGACCAAAACCTTTTAGAAAGTTTTTTCGAACTAAGCATGACACGGGCTATCTCTTGCAATGTACGATTTTTTCCTTTCGCCACTCTATTTTGTTGCGGAGTTTTAGGTGCGGAAAATTCATGAGAAATCCTTTCTATCACAAAAGGACGAAAAGAAGAATTCTCAAATTCTTTACCATGGTCCGATCTAATTAAACAACAGTTAAATTATACAAGTTACAAACCTTTTTATGCCGCCTTCTAAAGAAATCAAAAGTTTCGATTTTTCACATAGAAAATAAGTCCACGTATGACGTGAAAAATCATTGACAATCACATAAGAATACTTCCTACCATCCACACTCTCAACCTCTATAGGACCCATGAGATCCATATAAACTAACTCCGGACATCTAGTGGTGTGGAAATGTGATGTCATTTGATCGTCACTCTCTTTTGTTTACCCCTTTGACAACTTTCACATACACCGACACTTTTTATGTAGGCATTAGGCAAACCAATAGCGACTTGAAATTTTATAAGTTCCATTAGCTTTTTATGACTAACGTGACCTAATTTTTGATGCCACAAATCGATGTCATTTGTGTGTGCCCCAGTGATTGCTCATTACAATCACGATACTTGATTGTGAGAAGATCTCAAACTAGTAAGGATACACTTGTCGCCTTCATCGAACACTTCACAAGAATTTTTATTGAACTTCACATAAAGATCATCATCACATAGTTGACTTATCTTGATGAGATTAGCATTAAGACCAACTACATGAAGCATATTCACGAAGCTTGGGTAATCCTTCAACGTTTAGCGTCCCTTTCCCAACAATCTTCCCCTTGGCTCCACCTCCGTAGGTAACATTGCCACCATTGTAAACTTCATAGTCGATTAAATACTCCAAGGTACATGTCATATGTCATGAGCATCCACTATCAAGTACGAAGATCTGCAATGTTAGATCTCAAAGGAAGTATAGATAACATGACATTTAACATCAGATTTTTGACCCAGGATTTTGAAAAATGATTACGAGGATGTCGTAACATCTGCGATGACATCGATGTCCAGGACCTTAAATCCGATTTGAGTTTATAACATAATGGTTTTATGTGTCCGGGGCATGACAATAATGACAGGATAAAGTGTCGTTTACGTGGTTTAGACTTACGGAAAAAAATCCTTTTATTGTTGGAGGAATCAAGATTCTCCTTGTTTTTTGCTTTCACAAAAGCTGGAGCTTTATAACCAAAGTCAGTCTTATCATCACTACCCATGGAAAGAATATCATCCGGTTTTGCTTTCCCAAATTAAACTTTTCATGCTTTCAAGAGACTCTTCAAGTTTAGACTTTACCTTTTCGAACTCAAGTTCTTTCTTTGTAAGAGAGGCCTCCAACCTGTAACCACTTCTCTTTGATCATCATTCTTCTTCATGAGTCGATCATTCTCCCTTTTCAAAGATCTCGTTCACTTTAATCCTTTTCACCAATCCTTGTAAAGGTTTGCGTATGTGTCCTCGGACTTTCATCATCGATTCATCATCCTGTTCAACATCATCGAAGAGGGGTAGAATGGAACAAAAAGGTTAGAGGCAGGATAAAAGATCATGTTCATCAGATGTGACCTCAGATGTGATCAGTGAATGTGTGATCACATCTCGGGCCACACCTCTGGCGACACCTGAAGGATTTATTTGGAGAGACTTTTGATCTTTCACCAAGGTGGTCAGAGCCTTGGTTTCTTCCTGTTCATTCTTCTCACTGTCTGATTCATTATCACTCAAGGTCACAGTCAGGCTCATTCTTTTTTTCATAAGAGTATTAGCACATTGGGCAGCACAGTGACCATACCCAGTACATGCCCTACACCTGATGCAGTCAAGAGTTTTTGTGTCAAACTTGTTCGATTTATCACCAGAAAAACGTTCTTGACTTTTATCAAAGGTGTGCTTTTGAGGAAACTTGCTTGACTCAGACTTAAAAGGCTTGGTGAAATTTTGAGACTTTTTCTGACTTTTGAGCTTAAGAATCTTATCAAACTTTTTCGAGTACATGGCTATAGAATCATCTCCTAGATCATATTTTTCTATCTCATTGGTAAGGTCAGCAAAATCATTGGTAACTTGGGATTCAAGTTGAAAAGGAGACTCAATTTGAAAAGCATCTTTATGAATCGGAAATTTGGTCCCTACCATTCCCCAGTCTCATCTATAAAATCCTGGTATCACAAGGATTTGAGCCAAGCGGGGTGATCACTTCGCCAATCGGCTGGGTCTTTCATGTGTCTCGACCTCTACTTAGTCCTCAAAATCGCATTGTTGATCTGCCTCTCGTCTATCCTGGAGATGCTCTGCCTGCTCCTACGAATCCGACCTCTGTTGCTTCTCCAGATGTTGCTACACCTGTCCCAGAGTCTATCCAGGATGTGGCCTCGGATGTGGTTCCGGATGTTGGCCACATTCCCGCTCCCATTTTCTCTAACATTCCCTCTGTACTTGTTTCTACCGCTTCTTACATGTTCAAATAGCTTTTGCTTTGAGCAACAGTTGCTCACTTCATCAACGCTCTCCGGTCTCAATTGCAACATATCTTTGGCTCTATTTCGGCCAAAAAGGGGAGAGAATCTGACCAAGCACTACTCGAGGGGAGTTATGCCAACCGAGACACCCGACCGATGCTCTAATTCCTGAAGATAATGCGGCTTTCGAATCTCTTTTTTTGCTACACCGTTGGTGGGACAGTGAAGGCAATGAAGGCCTTCATTTGATTTTGAAGGACAAATGGACACGAATGTGCCTACTGGTGAACTTTAATATTTGATCTGGGATGTACTAAAACTACTCTTACGCTAGGTTTACTTATTTTGGTCATTTGATAAATTGATAAACTCTCGTATGATAATCTTTCTTTGCGATTTTAAATGTGACCTAAAATGTGATCGCATCTGTTTGGTATTTTTACTCAAAGATTATATTCGAGGGAGAGTTGTTACACTTAGGGGAGTTTTCTTGATTTGTTCTTGATATGTGTTTTGTCCGAAAAGGCAAAAAAAGGGGAGATTGTTAGGGCGATTTTATTTGATCGCCTAAAATATTTTCCTAAAATATAAAGATTGGTTTTTTGATTTGTTTTGCCTTTCTAGACTTATGATATAATTATGAATTTTTAGATAAGGAAGAAATCATATTTATATGGTATTGATATATTAGGATTCTTGGATAGTTATCTTGTTTCCTAACATAAGTGATTTACTTGTCATATATTTGTATATATCTTCTTTCCTTGTGTATTAGGTCTCTTGAAGGGTTTGGACGGCTATATAAAGGGAAGAGGACGTCCATAATCAAGACACAAGAAATATACCAGAGATACAAGAGTTTTGATAGAGGTAAGAGTCATACAAGCACAAGGAGGCTCGCTGCCCTGAATGCGATCTCGAATGTGACTACATCCGAGATCACATTCACCTGCGATTGTGTTTGTTAGGTTTTTCATCCATTGTTTTTGTATTGCGATTAACGAAGTCCACACATGTCTATTGTTGGATTAATTGAATTACATAGATCTGATATACTCTAGATAGGAGTTTTTCGTTGAGTTTCTACTAGTTGGATTTGAGTATTTTTGTATACGGAATCAAACAGTTTTACTAGTAGAAAGTTTTGCCATATTGGCACGTCTACAAGCTTGTTGGCTTGTAGACAATTTTTTATTTAAATTGTCTCTTTATTGTTTTCAAAATTCCGCCGCATGTGATTGTGAATGTGACCAAATCTGCAATCACATCCTTACTACTACAATACTTTTGGTAAATATCCGTGCTATAATTCTTTCATATATTATTTTATTTCATTAATTATAAAAATTAAAACCTTTAAGTCTTTATAATTTTAAATGTTCTCATTTTTTTTACAAATTAGGATTTTATGTTTTTTTATTTATTTGGTTATTTTAAGTAATTTATTGGATAATTTTATTTATTAATAAATATAAAATGGGAACCTTTCCCGAATGGGGATTCCCCATCCTCGTCCCCGATACCCAAAGGAGAAGTATGAGGATGATATTTGAAATGAGATTTTGTGATGGGGTGGTATGTCCGTCTCTGTCTATTAACACCCCTAAATAATTTACACGATGAAAAATAATAAACTTGAACTGTAGAAAGTGAAAAGGAAAAACCAACAATGGATTGATGTAACTCACAGTTCATAAAAATAATTGCATTTTTAAATTGTTGTTGTTGTGATCATTATTTCAAAAATTAATCCAAGTCTTGTCAGCTCTTAATTTCTAATTGATTATATTGGACTCTTGATTTGTTTGCTAGAGAATTGTTTTTTATGTGTGTCTTATTTATGTATCCCTTGTTTTGCATGCACAAATCGATTTTTCAAGTCCGTACCGATATTTGAACACAATTTTAATTTTTCATATATACTTAAATTAAAATTCACATCAATGTTTCACCAACGCAATGAATAGAATCATAGATAGCAAAAAGTAAGTCTAATTGGACACAAATAGTAGTCGGATTGGACCTCCGGCAATCAGAAATGGGCCGTCAAAAGCGTAATAAATGTGGGCCAAGAAATATCCCAAGGAAATGACTTAAAAACATGTGAACATCCTATAGATCAATTTGGCCTTACCTATGTTGTAATTGCAAATGTAAACAATTAGATAAAAGATCAGATTTTACAAATTAAGTCATACATCTTAGAAATTTTACCCATGGGTTCTATCAAAAAGAAGAAAAGAAATTAGGGACAGTTATTATTATTTTTGTTCAACTATATTACGTTATAGAGTATACCGTGCAAGAGAGTACAAATTTTTATTATACTATTTGATCTAATGCAAAGCTAATGAAACAAACAAGATTAGAGGTCAACCAAAACTTCAATTTTCATTGATTATTCTATTTATTCATTTATTTCGTAATTGACTTCTTGAGTGTCTTTAGGAAAATAAAACTAAAGAAGAAGAACAAAAAAATTAATAACGATTTATTTAGAGACAAAACTCATGTCGGTGTTTTAGAGTCAAAATCCGGTGAGATTTTGATCCAAAAAAAAAAAAAAAAAATGACACGGTGACATTTTTATTTTATTAAGCGAGGACCGGTATTAGTAGTCCCTCCGAAAAGTATTAGCATCATTCGAAAAGTATTAGACGTAGTCGGCACTTGAAAGTATTAGTTTTGTAATTTTGGATAGTGTTGGGGGCAAAAATGATATTTAATTATTTAATTATATAATTTAATTTATATATTAATTTAATATTAATTGCTCAATGTGCTCTTAGTAAAATAATCGCTCAAAGGAGTTTGGGACTATTCCATAGGCCGGTTTTCGTACACGAACCGCCCATAGGCCGATTTCTCCTATGCGGCCCAAGGGTCCATCTCCCGGTGTAAAAAGGTATATCCTATTCATCTAGTAAGTACATTCTCACATTCTAATAACTCTCATATGTATTTAATTCAATATTCGCTTACTGTGTTATTTTCTCTCAATCACCAAGCTCACTTGAGCGTCGGAGGAGCCTCCCTGAGTAACCCCCAGGAACCCCATAACGTTTGCGTATATGTGCATGCAAGTTCTCAATTGAATAATTTCCAACTTCTAGAAGAAGACTTGAAAACTTCCCCCTCGGGATGGAGGATTTTATCTACATCGTTGACTTTGAGTGATCTGCCCTAAAAAACAGCATCAGATATCACTAGTATTAGGTTTTCATCTTAAAAGTATTGGTATTCTATCTGAAAAATATTATTACGTAGTTCACTTGAAAATATTTAAAAGCCCCAAAAATGTATTATTTTTTCCGTCAAAGGTATTAGTAGTCCCCGTAAAATGTATTATTAGTTCTCCTAAAAAAATACCCCTGAGGTTATTAAATATAATACTTTAATCAAACCTCAAATGGGGTTTTTACATTTTTCAAAAATCTCTAAGTTTTTTCGTAATTAACCCAAATATCGGGAGGGCTTCCCTAATACTTATAAAAGAAAATAAAAATGTATGTATGATGTTGTTTCTCTTAAGTCTTCCGAAATGCTACTACTATAATTTGGTTGTCAAAGCATATGACTATATGAGGTTGGAAGTGTGCACGGAGGGGACGGTTCGAGAGATTTAAAATTTTTCTTTAACTGTCAAGTTCGAGATTCTAAAAATAAATCTCGAGAATTGAACCATAGAAAACAATCTCCGTCCCAAATCGTTCCAAACTTTCGGTGCACGGTTCGGGACGAGATTCGATTCTAATGGGATGGTACGGTGTGGTTCGGTTTGAGACGTAGATTTGAAGATTAGTCATAAATAAAACATACACGAATTTTTGAAGAAAAAAAGAAGAAATTAATTTAAAAATCACCAAACGGATATAATTCTAGTCTCTTTAGTGTAGTCTAAAAATAAAAACTAAAGTCATAATAGGTATCACAATCCTAAATTATAAACTTTAATAACCTCTATAAAACAATAATATTCTATTATTTGGGCAAGTTGTCCTTCTATTGACTTAGAACAATTATAATTAACTAATAATTTGATAAATTAATATGAAACAAAAACTTGTATAAATTTATAATATCAATATCTCCTACTTAACAACTTAACATAATCAATAAAATTATATTTATAATTTATGTGATGTGGTAAAAAAAAATTAAAATATGATTTTTTTATATTGTTATAATATGGTACTATTACTTGTTAGAGTATGTTTATCTTTCAAGTGCAATTTACTAATCATTTAACTGATTTTAATTTCAAGATTTACTCTATTATTAATATTAAAGTTTTTTAAAATTCATAATAGTTGTAGTATTATTATTTTTTTATAAATATGTTTTATATTCATTTTAATTTAAATAATTTGTAGTTAATCCAATATCAAAATATAAACAAAATAAAAATAATGCATATGTTGTTATATAAAATATTTAAAATCGATTTTAACTTGGGTCCTAGGTTCGGAGTGATTCGGTATGGTTCATGCGCTTCTCGATGCGGGTATTTGAAAAATCTCGGCAACCGTGCCACAAATATTTTTAATGGTGCGGTTCGGGAAAGTCAAAAAGTCAACGGATTTTTTTGGTTCAGAGATTTTTCAATCCGAATATTGGTTCGATTTTGGTAATTTCCAAGTCCCATGCACAACCTAGGTGGAAGAGGTAAAAAAGAAGAAAAGAGGCAGGGTGGCCAAGGTGGTGTCGCCGTATAGGGCCCCCCATCGGAAAGGGCCCTTGAACTTTTTTTTTCTATAAAATATATATATTGTTGGGGAAATTAAATAAAATACCTTCTTTTTGGTAACATACGACACAATACGCTCCTATCATTTTTGTACTTATTTTTTTCCTTTTGTACTTACTTTTTTTTTTTTTTACGCTCCTGCATATTTTTTAATTATTTTTATTTTTATTTTCGTTTTTTTTGTTCCTGTATTGCTTTATATGTTATATATGTTATTTCGATGTTTAAATTTGTTTCTTTGTTGTCTCTATGTTGTTTCGATGTTTCAAAACAATCTTTACCTATTTTTTATGTTGTATTTTTATTCATGTATTATTTTGTACATTGTTTTGGTGTTGTTCTATAATATTTTTAATGTTGTTCTAATAATTTTTATTGTTGTTTCCATGTAGTGTTCAATGTGTAAATATAATTTTTACCTATATTAAACTCTTTTTATTTATGTAGTGTTTTTAATATTTTTTACGTTGTTTCTAGGTTGTTTCCATATTTTTTGTAAGATGATCTTTTAAATTTGAGAATTAATTAATTGTTTTCCCTTTTTTTTTTCTTTTCTTTATATTTACTGAGACTATAATATTAAAGTTGAAGTATGATATTTTTTTTATTAAATATATTACTTTATATATTAAATTATAAAGTTATATATATAATATTGAATTTTTTTTCGTGGAAATATTGGGCCTCTTTGAGCATAAACTGCTTACGGGCATCTCCAACCCAACTTCAAATTTCACCTTATTACACTAAATATGTCAAATTTTCTCTCCAACCCAACTCTAAACCAATGTTCTTAAACTCGGACTGGATATCGAACCGGATTAATAATTGGGTCATTGAGTCACTGGTTCAACCGGTTAGACCGTTCTAAAAAATCGATTGACTCATATACATACACACACATATACACATGTACAAATGTATAGATAAATACAAATACAAATATAAAAAAAATAACAAATCTATATATATATATATATATATAAAAGTAAAATGATTTCTATAAATGTTTTCCCGCCTAAACGCTATTGCTAAAAAATTTCGGTATCTTCTTTATGCTAACTATTTGTTGATTTCCGGTCTTTTGTAAAATTTACTTATAAAATAGAAAGTTTGACTTTATAAAAAAGTTGTGATCTTTTTTTTAGCAGTTATGTAGACCAGATTTATTTTTCCTGAATATTGTACATGCAAAATGATCCGGAATTGTACTAAAAATATTACCATAAATAATTTCGTTGTTTTTTTGTTATGTACATCAAGAAGATTCTCGAATTCTACTAAATAATACCATAAATAAATTGATTGCTCTTTTGTTTGGTATTACAACTGGAAAATAAAACACTATACAGATCTAAATAAAAGAAATACAATAAGGAATTATACATTGGATGAAAATCTGCAATAAATAAAATAAAATTGTAAAGATCGAATTTGATTGTCTCATAATTGTAAAGATCCTAATTCTGGATTTAATATGTAAAAATTTTCCTGCAAAAGGAATTACAATCAAACCAAAATTTATTTACTTACTATACTAAATTGCTAGATAATGCATATACCATTTAAATTGCTAGAAATTTCCTATTCATACATTGATCGAAATATCTTATTTTTATATACGTTAATTTTACAATATTTTTCGAAATCTGAATAAACTGGACACAGAGGAAATTCACAGCCTATAAATATTAGAATCGTGATCAGTTATTTTTACACATTCAAAATAACTGCAAAAGTAAGAGGAATAATATATTTTCTTACACATCCATTTATTTTTTTCTAAAAAAAAATAGCTCTTGTGTTCAATCTGATTCGTGAATTAAACAATAGCAAAATACTTTGGGCTATTAAGTTAAGGCTCGTGCGGAAGTACGAAAAGCCATCATTCCACGACAATAAACAAATTGGGAGTATTGAACGCATTTTCACGATGCTTGATATATTTTAATATTCTTTTACAACCCTATTTTGCAACATTTTTTTGCGTCTATTTTTTTATATATTATGCTCAATAATTAAATTATTTTTATTTTCTGATTAACAGGGTGATAGAATTCATGGTACTATCAGAAAGTATCAATATGGACGGGCATATTTTCTAATTAAAAAAAGTCTAAAGGAAGGGCATGTTTATGCAATCAAAGATTTCATTGTTGAAAAACAAACTGATAAGTACAAGACCACTTCCAGCCAAATTAAGATTATGTTCTATGGAAAGACACACGTTTTAGAAATGTTTGATGAAACGTTTCCTCGATTCATGTACAACTTCGTAAAATTTAGTGAGTTGGCTGACACCAATAAAGTGGATGACACTATGCTTATAGGTATTTTTTGAAATTCAGTGTTTCATTCCTAATAAAAGAAATTTGTACCTTGATTTTAATTTACTGGCTATTTTTTTGCAGATATTATTGGAAAGGTTATTTCGATGTACTCCGCACAAAATAAAGATATAAATGGACGCCTTACCAGATTCTTAGATTTAACTTTAGAAGATATAAAGTAAGTTTTAGTACATGAATGTACATATCATCTATTTTATATTTCTTTTACATATGAATGTAAATTCAATATTCTTTCAATTTTATAGAAACAATCGCATCACATGTACGCTATGGGAGAATTACATGGAGCGATATATTACCGCACTTGGAGCAAAGAATTGTTTGAGCCGGTGGTTATTATTTTGCGGTGGGAAGGGCGAAAGTTTTTAAAGGTAACGGTTTTTCCATCCTTTTTTTATTAGGATGTTTTTTCTTTCAATTTTCTTATGATTTTGTTCTCAGAATATAATCATTTAATATTTTTGTGTATTTTTATGGTCAAGTTAAGGTATACAATGCCTTTCATGTTATGAAACTGCTTGTGAATGAGAAAGTTGATGAGATCCTAGACTTCAAGAAGAGGTAATATTATTTCATAATATTCAAATATTAGAGTTTTAATATGTAATTTATTTTAAATAAACATTATTATTTTCAAAATTGGGATTTTGTGTAGCAACAATCCTACGATCTCTACTAGTCATGTTAGTTTGTCATCCGTGGACCACTAAAGATGAACTTGATGCACGGATGCATCTCAGAAAAAGCATTGATTATCCGTATGATTGTAAAAAAGTAATATTTTTTTGTATTGTCACTTTATTTAATTCATTTTAATTAGAAGATAAATATTCATTTGTTTACTTCTTAACTTTTTATTTTACTAATTTCATCAATATAGGCTGGAAGTTTTTGGATTTGTGCACGGGTTGTTTCGATTTAGAGGATTGGTGGTATCTTGCGTGTACTCATTGCGGCAAGAAGATGCATCCTAATTGTGAACAATTTCTATTGTGTGAAATGTGATGATTTGTTTCACACAGAGTTAAAGAGGTAATTTTTAATTTTATTTTGATTCGTACTAAAATCAATTTCTAATTTAAATGGTCTAATATTGTTTTTCCAATTTTTTTTAACTAGGTATATGATTATTGTTCAAGTTGTGGATGAAAGTGCAAGTGCCACTTTACTTTGTTGGGATAGGGATTGGGAAATTTTGATTGGAAAGTCTTGCACCGATTTGAGAAAGAGCATCTCGAGGTATTAAACTTATTATTATTAAATCTTATACTTTTTTACATTTATGTAATTTTTTTGATTAATTTATTAATTTCTTGAAATTTAACAAATGGAGGTGATGAATTGCCCAAGGAACTATTAGACTGATTGGAAAAAAGCTTTTTTCAAGGTTGGATAAAATCAAAACGACTCCATAATTATTCTCATCTTTTCCGTTCTAAGCTTTCGTGGATCCGTTTAATTTGAAATATGGAGTGATGAATCTTGAGAGTCGAGTGATTTAATATTATTTTTCTTATAATAATCATAATAAAGGATTATTGTAAATCGTTAATTTAATTTTTGTTGAACAGAATCGATTTTTCGTTTAAGTTGCGATCAAACGATGTTTGTGATGACAAGGTTTGATTTATTATCTTATTATTATTATTATTATTATTATTATTATTATTATATTAGTAATATTAACAAAATATATGTAAATATTTAACAAAATATCATATTGTTTGTAGGAAGAATCTTCTTCAGAATCCGAGGTCAATACACCTATCAAGAACTTAAAGAAAATGCCTTCGACGTCTGAATCACCACTATGCAAACGTAGATTAAATGAAGATTTTTCGTCGTCTACTACGTCTTTGAAGCTCAAGAGTGTTATAAAAATAGAAGCTGAGAAGAAGGATGGCTATGGGGACTCTTTTGATTAGTAGCTTATGTAAGTCCAAGCGGCTACGGTAATCTAGAAGGGGGGTGGATAGATTAACTTCATCTTTTCGATTTCGCCCTCTTTTTTTAACCGAATGCTCAAACACAAGTATAAAGGTGCGGAAAGTAAACAACACGCGTTGATTTATAGTAGTTCAACCCACCTAGGGCCTAATCTACTACCACCCCAAAGATATCCGGGATGGATTTCAAAAAGAAAAAGATTTTATTAATTTACCACAAATTAATACAACACCAACTTACAACAACACCTTGAAGAGCACCACACTCTTCTTCAACACCACCTTTGAGATTACCACAATCTCACTTGAAGATTACCACAATCTCCAACGGCACCTTGTAAATATTACCACAATCTTCAACCTTGAAGAATACCAAATTCTTCAAACACCTCAACAAGAAGATTACCACAATCTTCTCACACCTAACACCTAGATCACCCAAGTGTGTTCTTACCACAAGAACACTCACAAGGATATCTTGTGTTGAATGATAACCCAAAAAATTCAAGATTACAACTCAATAATTGATAATACAATAGAGTGCAAGTATAATCAAGAATAGTTTAGACCTCAAGGATGTGAAAGTGAATAGCTAGGCAAATTACAACAAGAAATAAGACAATGTAAAAACAAGTGTATTCTTGAGTGTATCTTGTTGTGTTGTAGTTTTCTCTCTTCTTGTGTTGCTTCAATTCTTCCTCTATTTATAGAAGATGTCTTGTACATGATAGGCTCCTCTTGGGGACATGAATTCTGTAAAAAATTGCAAGACAATTGAAGAAAAGAGCTGTTAGAAATCAATCCCAAAAATTAAGGAAAAGATGTCTGCTGCACAACGGTTACATTTTTGCTGTCAAACTTAAGGGCGACTGGTCGCGCAGAAATAGAAGTTTGAAATAAAGTAACAACAATTTACATAGGGCGACCGGTCGACGTGTACCTCGACCGGTCGACCCCAGCTGCAACCGGTCGCACTGACCAAAAAAATGAAGATCAAAGTTTCTGTTTCGATGTTTTGCTCCAGGTACCGGTCACCTCTTTGGTCGACCGGTCGACCTCCTAAATGCAACGTTGTCCGATTTTTGATGAAAATAAACCTCAAGAAATACTCCGAAAAATTCGTAAAAACATTTTAAACCGATCGGGAGTATTTAGGACAACATTAGAAATATAGTTTTGAAGAAATAAAACATTAACACAAAAAGTGTTGTCCGATATTAATTCCAATAAATACTCCGAAAAATAGTAAAAATATTGTAGATCAATTGGGAGTACTAGGACAACATAGTTTCAATGTAAAAACCCTTTGACTTAAAATCATTAAATGTGTTGTCCAATTTTATATCGAAAATAAACTTGAGGAAATACTCCGGAAATTATTAAAACCATTTTAAACCATTTAGGAGTATTTGGACAACCTTTAAAACATTATTTTGGTGTAAAAAACAAAATCATCAAAATCACGATGAAACCATTTATCAAACAATCTCCCCCTTTTTGATGATTACAAACCAAAACAATTCAACAAGGCCGATTTTGAAAACAAAACAATTTTGAGAGGCGATTTTGAAAACAAAACAAGTTTTCCGGTCAAAAATAAATATCCGTTGAGAGCGACAACATTCCACGCAATATAAACACAAGGATGGGAGTATAGATATTCAAACACATATAGCAAATGCTCCCCCTATCAATATGCACAACAAGAGTAATATAAAAGCAACTTCAACATAAGCTAAAATCTTAGCTTTTCGATATTGAGCTTAAGTATCAAAAACTTAAAAGCTCCCCCTGTCAAAGAAACATCATTAGAACCGTATATAAGTCCATACTACAACCAATGGACCATGATTCATACATAACCATAATGCACCAAGTGGACTAAATATGATCCACAACTTATGGCTATATGAAGCCATAGCTTATAGCTTCTTTTCGTTAAGCTTATCTTAGCTTCTATGAGCTAAAGAGCTTATAACTGTTTCTCCCCCTTTGGAATCATCAAAAAGAATGTTAGCACGATAAATACATCATATATTCATATCAAAGTGCGCAACTAAACCGATGTATCGAGCTATTTGAACATTGAAGCTTATAAACCAAATAGGAGGTAAAAGTCGAATCATACGACTTGTAGAGGTTTATGAAAACTCATTTGATAAGCAAAACATGATCTCTATAAATGTATAAGACTTTTGAAATCGAGAGAATCATGTAGGTGATGAATTTTTCATTGAAACGTTTTATCGAACACTTGGCGGGCGTCAAAAATTGAGAAAGATATATATAGCCCTTGTAAATGAAATCAAGCCAAGTTTTTCATCACCAAATGCAATTTAACAAATGTCAATCATCAAAAATCAATAAGCTCATCACAAAAATATATGAATTGCATCAAGAAAAATACATATAAGCCACAACTCGAGGTTCAACCCATTGAGCTAAAGAGAGAGTGAAATTCTTACCATTCAACCGGTAAAGATGAGCATCAATGATGATAATCGAGCTAGGTAGTCCCCAAAATATATAATTCATGCATCAAAACTCATTTGAAGTGAATTGTGTGTGAAAATTGCAAAGGGGACGAAAATAGAGAAAAGAAACGCCAAAATGGCTAAGTCTGGAAAATAGAACGATTTTAACCAAAAAAATTGCTTAGAAGCGATCGGTCCGGGCATGGGCGACCAGGTCGGCCCCTACCCTGGCAACCCACCGTCTTGATTCTGTTTTGAAATCCAAATTTGATCCAAAATCCAATTTTTCGCCCCTAAGTTTTAAAAACGTGCAAAATGCAAACGTAGACCTCATTCAATATACATTATGTCATAATCAAGCTCAAAATGAGGTAAAATACTCAGCATTAAAGATTAAAAAAGTCCGCGAGTTGTCCTTGAGACGGAATTAAACACATCTCAAGTTTTTGTTAAAAAAAAACTCAACCCCTTAGAAAGTTTTTCGAATCTCAATATGTTTAGTTCGATGATGACGAACTATATTTTGAATAATTTTCACCGGACTTGTTATCCCAAAAAAATAAGAAGGTTTTAAAGCTTTGGATGAACAAGTCATAAGAAGAAGTGCCTTATAAATATTTGAAAATTTCTTTTAACGACACTTTAATGAGATTCGTTGGGATGATTTGAAGTCGAGCATATAGACATAAGGCATATGGAATGTCGAGTCTATAGAAATAATACAAGAAAACATACCTCGAATTTGTTTGTCAATCGATATGTCTTTCTCAACCTTTGTTAATCTCTATATTGGTAGCCATAGAGGTTGAGTTGATTCTTCCTTCTTCAATGCCTAATATCTTCAAAGATATTTTTGTATATTTTGATTGTGAATTTATAACCACCTTCTTGGCATTGATTAACTTGAAGTCCAATGATGAAATTTGAGCTCTCCCATCATGTGATACTATGCTCATCTAAAGTATCTAAAGTTTACCTATATCAACTTAGAAGAATCTCTTGCACAAAATATTCATTAGTAGCACCAAAAATATTCTCATAAATATGCACAAGCAAACAATCTTGCCCTTTTTCAAAAAAAAAAACAAGGAGAGTAATATCAACTTTACCTTTTGTAATATCATTTAGCAAAAATAGCTAAGTCTATCATACCATACATGGGTACTTGTTTGAAACCATAAAAGGCCTTTTATAAAGATTATTTGGCCTAGAATAATTTAAACCCCGGAGGTTGTTTTACATAGACTCTTACTAGAATAAAGCCATTTAGAAAATAGGATTAAACATCCATTTGGTAAAGCTTGAAATTTTCTTAAAATAAGAATGGACAAGTAAAATGCAAAGAGCTACTAAATGTGCTATGAGTGCAAATGTTACATCAAAATCAATTACCTTCTTCTTGAAGATACCTTCGAGCTACTAACCCCGCCTTAGTTCGACCAATGTTGCCTTGGTCATCGAGTTTGTTCCGGAATACCCTTTTTGTCTACTTCATTACTATCATCATAGGGCATCCAATTGATCTAAGGTGTTCATAATAGAACATTTGCATCCAAATCTTTTTGAGGTAACTAATATTTGGAGTACTTCATTTCTCATCTACACAACTTAACAAACTCATTAACGGCATCGCTTATATAAGCAAGAAAAAATAGCCCAAGTGTAAAAACATGTCTCAATTATCAATCACAAAATATCTTGCCTAAGAGCATAGTAGAGATAGACACTATATATATGAACCATGAAGCAAGAAACACATACTATGCATTTAGAAGATCATCAAGAATGCAAGTTCAAATAAGCTTAAGAAAGCTACAAAAGGTCTCTTTTGAACTTTAAAAATCTGATAGCCTATAGTTGAGACCTCATTTAAAAGTATTTTGAACACGAGTTGACAAAGTAAATATGTGCAATCAAATTTCGAATAGTGCCTTTCAAAAAATCCTCTTAATGGCACTTGTATGAAATACTATTAAGATCAAGCATATTGGCACATGGCAATACATATATCGAGTTTATAAGAGTAAGAATAATACAAGTAAACGCGTACCTCGATAATTTATCCCTTCTTGACAAATAATGACGTAAATGGCCATTTTGTGAAAATATGTAAATCCTACACAATTCTTAAAACAAATCTAGCACAAATCATAATGATAAAAGTGTAGGTTAAGAGATATCACAAGTAAGCTCATGCCATAAATATCCATAAGAGATGATGATACACTTTAGTCTATAAAAATGCACAAGAGTTTTAAAAACATCATATAAGGTCTTCTTTTTCAAAAATATTTTAAAAGAACAAATATATATTGAAGACCTTAATTAAAAAATAAATATTTGAAAACTCATTTTACAATTAAGACACAAATAAAAGCATGCATAATAACAAAATAAAATGCATATTTAAATAGGTAGATACGGGTTACCAATTACGCCATTTTCATGGGTTGTGGCGTTCCCATTGTTGATGATATCTTCCCCTTGAGAAGTCACTTTGATGATGACTTCTTTGATTGCTCCATTTCCAAGATTTGTTACCTTCCCATTGTTGATAGTCTCTTCTTCTTTGAAAGTCATCTTGATGATGTCTTTGCCATTTCAAGGATTATTTTCTTCCCATTTTTGATTATATCTTCTTCTTGGAAATTGGCTTTGAAAATGTTTTCTCCTTTGATAAAATGAAATGGTCATTTGATGTCTTCTTGGCGGTATAAATTTTCTTGATCATTATTTCACGGTACCTAATATGACATTGTTTTGTGGTACCCTCATGTGTTTGGGTCCTTTAGGATTAGCTTTGAGACTTTTAGGTCTCCAACAATAATTAGAGCTATTTCTAGCCCGACAAGAATTAGCCGTATGACCCTTTTTACCGCAATAAAAACAAGTAATAATTCTAGGAGCATAATGACCAACATGCTTAGAGACTTGATCTTTTTTCATATGATTGACAACATTAAACTTATGATAAAGTTCTAGTTTCGAATTATCACAATAATCAACAATTTCGGTCATATCATTGGTACTCAAGTTGGATTTAGCTAAATCCTTTTTCATGCCTTCAATATTCTCAACAAGAGTACTATTTTCTTTTTCAAGGTTTCTTACCTTGTCAAGTGTGGTGGTGTGAGCACATGATAGTGATTCATAGGAAGTAAATAAATTATCCTTATCATTTTCCAAAACATTAAATTCCTTTTTCAAATTTTTGTATTTAACAAGTAAGCTTTGGAATTCATTTTGAAGTTCATCATAATCATTTTGCAAATCACTATAATCATTTTGTATAACAATATCATAGGAAATAGAGGGTTTAAGACATACCTCGTTTTCTTCTTTGATGCCCATAAAACAATATTCAACTTCTTCAAAGTTGGAAGTTGTAGGAGGCTTGTTCCTTAGATTTGAACTTGTATCCCTTTGAGAAGTAGATACTTTTGTTTGACTCATTTCATTTGCAAATACTCCATAGATGGCTTCTAATTTTTGCCATACTTCATGTGCCGATCGAATTCCTACAATATGTTCATATTCCAAATTAGTAAATGAACCATACAAAATATTGAGAACTTTATCGTTTAAGGAGATGATTTTCTTCTCTTCATCATTGAACTTTTTGAATCCTTTGGAGGTGTGTGGTGTGTCTATCATCGGAATGGATTCTCCATTTATGATGATGTTCCATAAATCAAACCCGCAACCTTGTAGATAACACTCCATTCTTTCTTTCCAAAATATAAAATTTTTGGAATCAAATAAAAGGTGGCTTAGTGGTGGAGGTGCTTAAGATGAGCTTCATTCGTAGCCGACGATCGTTCCTCTTCACTCGCAATGTGAAACGAGCTTGCCAAAGAGTTTGGCTCTGATACCACTTGTAAGTCCAAGCGGCTACGATAATCTAGAAGGGGGGTGAATAGATTATCTCCATCTTTTCGATTTCGCCCTCTTTTTTTAACCGAATGCTCAAACACAAGTATAAAGGTGCGGAAAGTAAACAACACGCGTTGATTTATAGTAGTTCAACCCACCTAGGGCCTAATCTACTACCACCCCAGTATATCCGGGATGGATTTCAAAAAGAAAAAGATTTTATTAATTTACCACAAATTAATACAACACCAACTTACAACAACACCTTGAGATTACCACAATCTCACTTGAAGATTACCACAATCTCCAACGGCACCTTGTAAATATTACCACAATCTTCAACCTTGAAGAATACCAAATTCTTCAACACCTCAACAAGAAGATTACCACAATCTTCTCACACCTAACACCTAGATCACCCAAGTGTGTTCTTACCACAAGAACACTCACAGGGATATCTTGTGTTGAATGATAACACAAAAATTCAAGATTACAACTCGATAATTGATAATACAATAGAGTGCAAGTGTAATCAATAATAGCCTAGACCTCAAGGATGTGAAAGTGAATAGCTAGGCAAATTACAACAAGAAATAAGACAATGTAAGAACAAGTGTATTCTTGAGTGTATCTTGTTGTGTTGTAGTTTTCTCTCTTCTTGTGTTGCTTCAATTCTTCCTTTATTTATAGAAGATGTCTTGTACATGATAGGCTCCTCTTGGGGACATGAATTACATGTACAAAATTGCAAGACAATTGAAGAAAAGAGCTGTTAGAAATCAATCCCACAAATTAAGGAAAAGATGTCTCACTGCACAACGATTACATTTTTTTGTCAAACTTAAAGAGCGACGTCGTCTTAAAGAAGTTTGAAATAAAGTAATGCACAGACAATTTACAGGGCTACCGGTCGACGTGTACCTCAACCGGTCGACCCCAACAGAACCGGTCGACCACCAAAAAAATGAAGATCAAAGTTTTTGTTTCGATGTTTTGCTCCCAGTGCACGGTCGCTTCTTTGTCGATCGGTCGACCTCCTAAATGCAATGTTGTCCGATTTTTGAAAAATAAACCTCAAGAAATACTCCAAAAATTCGTAAAAACATTTTAAACCGATCGGGAGTATTTAGGACAACATTAGAAATATAGTTTTGAAGAAATAAAACATTAACACAAAAAGTGTTGTCCGATATTAATTCCAATAAATACTCCGAAAAATAGTAAAAAATTTTAGATCAATTGGGAGTATTAGGACAACATAGTTTCAATGTAAAAACCCTTTGACTTAAAATCATTAAATGTGTTGTCCAATTTTATATCGACAATAAACTTGAGGAAATACTCTGGAAATTATTAAAACCATTTTAAACCATTTAGGAGTATTTGGACAACCTTTAAAAACATTGTTTTGGTGTAAAAAACAAAATCATCAAAATCATGATGAAACCATTTATCAAACAGCTTAGATATTCTTTAAGAACAATAATTTTTATTTTAGTTTGTTGGATTGTTTATGTTTTGGCCACATTTGTGCTTTTTTTTGCTGTTGTTTTGAGAATAATATTTTCAAATTGGTTTTATCGATTTTTTTGCCGCATAATATATATTATTTCTGTCCCTTTTTCTGTCTTATTTGTTAAGTGATTCCGATAATTATTTTTTATGTAACTTCATTAATTTTTAAACTTATTAATAACATTCTAAATTGTTTAGTTAAAATTATGTATTTGATAAGAATGCATTTTAAAAGTTCTTAGGTTATTGAATTCTTTAGTTAAACTCTCAATGTGTTTTGTTTTAGATTTACGGACAATATCAAGTTAAATAGGGTGATCCGGAATTGGAAAAAGTGACAACTCTTTGCAATTATTATTTATTTGCTAGGATTAATTAATACGATTTTTTGTCTTTTGTAATGAAATATAATTATTTAAGAGTTAGACATTTTTAGTTCATTTTCTCGTAATAATCTCATAATTGTAAGTTTTAATAGTAATATTCATAATTTAAATATAGTTAGTTTTTTAATAAAGACTATTTTAACTAACAGATTCCACTACAATCATGTTGTAGGGTCAAGTGATTTTATTTTGATGCATCTTTAGAATTGTAGTGCAAAAACAGATTTATAAGTTGTCTATTGAAAAACTAACACTTAATACAAATTTCAGAAACTTAACCAACATGATTCCAATACACTGAATGTGTACGGTCAAGTGGTATTTTATTAAGTTTCGATATAAGATAGTTTAGAAGCATTTAAATTACAACTATAATATAAACATAAAATAGAACAAACAGTTCAATACAAACCACTATAGAAGTGTAAAGCAAGTCTAAAGATTCTGAGATATTCATAAGCCATTCATCACCACTAACATACATAGCATCTTAAACAAATAATTGATAAACATAATTAATTTACACTAACCACATTCATCTACTTACCATTTATGCTGCCTCCAATTTGTTTTAAGAAAAATCGATATTTGTAAGCCTAACTTAGTTCTGTAAATATATTGCAGTCAAACAAGATGACATTTATTTAAATTATTTGATATTCATACATCAGCACTTACAATATATATAATGTTCAACAATTAAATGGTAAACATAATTCATTTACATTTAACACATTTATCTACTTCTCATTTATACTGACTACAATTTTTTTTAAAAACGAGATTTGTCAGCCAACTTTTTTTCTCTAAATATACTAAAACAAAGATAACATTTACTTAGATATAGAGATATGGTTTCCATATAAATAATTTTAGATATTGTATTTTTTATGTTTGCCTTTTATTTTTAAGAAAATCTTTAAATATCTTCAATAATTCACATGCCTAATATAATTGAAGAGTCAAACATTATTCTATGTATTTTGTAGTAAAAAAATATAATAAAATCGAATTTTAGATATTATATAAATCACCTCATTCAATAATCCACATACCAAAAACATTACTTTTTCAAAGATATAAATGGTTCACGACCATTTTATTCATCACATTCTTTACAATCTATCAAAGTAAACGACATAGAAAAACTTTACACAAAGACAACCAACTCGTAAAATTATTCGGATATATTATTAGCTACTTTATTCTTCAAAATGAGGAAGCTCGTGGTCACAATATAGTTGGCAATAAATGGAAAATTGTGAGCCTATATGAACAAGGTAATTTATGTTCTGGGTTTTCAATTTATTTAGGTATCCTTTTTATTTGTGTATTAGTTCTTATTTTATTATAGATATTTATCATCATTCATATAGATAACTATCATTACCCATAACATAGAATAATGTTTGTTGCATGTAAATACTTATCTTTAAATGTTGGATCATATGTCTATAGATTTCTTAGCCTTAGTTTTCATCAATATTGAACCTGCATCAAAACAGAAAAAAGACAGTTAATAGGCATATATTTGTTTTTTAAAATTACTGAAGGCTTTACTTTGATTCATGTCTAAATTCGCATAGGGAGAATAATTAAGTGTATATCATACTATAAACTGTTGAATTTGATATACTTATCTTTATAGATGATGTAACTATAAGTCCAAGTGGCTACAATAATCTAGAGGGGGGTGAATAGATTATCCCGGTTTTTCGAGTTTGCCCTCTTTTTCGAAAGACTCAAGCAAAGATGAAATGCTAAGTGCGGAAAGTAAATAGCACGCGTCGATTTATAGTAGTTCAACCCACCTAGGGCCTAATCTACTACCACCCCAAAGATATTCGGGATGGATTTTAAAAAGAAAAAAAGATTTTATTAATTTACCAAATATTAATACAACACTTTGAGGATTACCACAACCATCTTTCACCACCTTGAGGATTACCACAACCCTCTTGCAACACCTTGAAGATTACCACAACCTTCAAACACCTATCACCTAGATCACCCAAGTGTATTCTTACCACAAGAATACTCACAAGGATGTCTTGTGTTGAATGATAACCAAAAATCAATATTACAACTCAATAATGATTGAAACAATATGAGTACAAGTGTAATCAAGAATTGAAAGCCTAAACCTCAAATTTGTGCAAGTGAAAGTGCTAAGGCTAATACAACAAGATATATGAAAGTGTTTGCTTTGTTTGTTCTTTGCTTGTATGGAGTGTTGTGTCTTGTTGCTTGAATGAAGCCTCTATTTATAGGAGAGGACTTGGCTTTCATTTCCGACATTGGCTCCTCCTTGGGGAGTGATTTGCTGCAAAAGAAACCATTTAAAATGATCAATATAGTCATTAGAAAGCAATCCCACAAAATAGGGAAAAGTTGTCCAAAACGCAACGGATAGTTTCTTTGTCAAAGGAGGGGTTCGACCGGCCATTCGCGTAGAGATAAGATTGAAATTGAATTCTCGCAAATTTTTACACAGGGGGACCGGTCGGAGGGTGCGACCACTGTGCCCATTAGTGACCGGTTGGAGGTGACAAAATTACAAAATAGAGAAGATCAACCAAGAGGTTGCTCCCAAGCACGGTCGCCCGGGGTCGACCGGCCGCCCACCTGGTCGACCGGCCGCCTCTCCATTTTTCTTACGTCCCCATTTTCTGTTTTCAAAACTCAATTCAGTACGGGTTGCCCTATGGGCGGCCGGTCAAATCTGAAACAAATGTGTTGTCCAATTTTTATCGAAAATAAACTCCAAAAATACTCCGAAAAATAGTAAAAGTATTTTAAGACGATCGGAAGTATTTAAACAACATTTAGGGACATTGTTTTGGTTTAAAAACTTATTTGAACAAAATCGAACAAAATCATCAAAATCATGATAAAAACATTTATCTAACAGTAACTCTGTCGTGATTTTTTTTTTTTTTGATAAGCTTTTTTAATATATACATTTAAAAAAAAAAAAAACAATATCGCTTAATGGAACATCACATTTTTTTTATTACGAGAAAAAATGAATAATGAACTTATTTTAAAACTTTAAAAATTTAAATACTTATCTTTTTTTCGACTCACATTATTCTGACTTCTTCAAGAATTTAAAAATATCACCGAACCTCGCATCAAAAAGGATAAAGACATTAGTCTTTGAGTACTTTTTTTTTTACAATTCTCAATGCAAAAAATAATCATAATACTATTATCGAGTATATATGAATAACTTTAATATATGTTCATCTAAACATATGCATTTAATTTTTTTAATTTTGATTGTTAAAAATCTTCTTCAAAATCAAGTTAATAATTGTAAGACCATATAATAATACAAAGATATCCGGTTCAAAACGAAAAACAAATACGTCTATTGATATCCTAAATTAAATGAACAAATTTCGTATTTTAATAAAAAGGTAATTCCTAAAAAAGTAAATAACATATTAAAAAATATTAGGAAATATAGTATTTTTTATAGTGTAGAGTTTTTAATAAACATAATAAAAATATGCGAAAATATAGTAGATTGTTTTTTAAAAATCATAAAAATACAAGTTTCACTGATTTATTCATATAAAATACAAAAAAAATGAAAATAACTTATCTTTTTTTCCGTCGGCACTTTATATGAACTCCATCGAGATGAAATCTTAGGGTTTCCTTTCATGAAAACCCTAGATCTAAAAATGTTTTCGAGATATAACTTCAATATTAAATCGAAAAATGAATAATAAACAAAATATACATTATTAACCAACAGATTCCAATATACTTTTTGTGTATGGTCAAGTGGTTTTTTCTAAGTGTAAAGTCCGGTAAATTTACATAATATTAAAAATGCATGTTTCAAAATACTTGAAATCGGTTAAGACAAGGATGTTTTTAACATTAAAAACACGTTTTATGGTTTTATACTTAAAAAAACTACGATCTTAAATTGTTTCAAAAATGTGTCGGTGTTAAAGCTTTATAAAACCCATTTTCTCCGTTTAAGCGTGAAACCCGGATGATTGGACATCGGGAAAAATGTAAAAAAATCATAAAATAATATAAAAAAATTTCGAATATGTTTATATAAAAAAATCTCATAACATCGAGTCTTTACAAAAATAAAGCGATTGAAGTTTTTAAAAACCCCATTTCGACCATCGGGATCACGATCTAGGGTTTTTCATTTTATAAAAACCCTAGATCTACCATTTTTTCAGGTGAATAAGGCATTTTAGGGTTAAAAACCAAAAACTTCCGCCATTTATTTAATATAAAAACACAGATCCACAATATTATCTACAGATCTACAAAGAAAACAAATAACCAATATATGAACTATTTTGGTATCTGTTGAAGACAAAATCTACAACTTCTCGAAAAACCAAACATTCATGGGGTGTGTTTCATTTTGAAAAAAACGAGATATGAAATATTTTTGAAAAACGAAGAACTGGAGAGTTCATCGATTTTTTTTAACAAAATCAACTATAATCGAAGACCCTAGAATCATAGATAGAAGGACATAGGATGGAATTTGAGAAAACCCCGAAAACATATTTCGCATTTGAGATAAGAAAAAAGAATCAAACACCCCGATTTTGAGAGAGAGAGAGAGAGAGAGAGAGAGAGAGAGAGAGAAGATGATTTTGAGAGAATTGTAGATAGAGAGCGAGAGAGTAAGTTAGTGGAAATGGAGAAATGAAACCCTAACAAGACAACCAGATGCTATATGATTTTTTGGTCGTTCGATTTTTGACACGTGTCAAAATCGTGACCCTTCATTTATCAAAAACCTATCTGAAAGAAGGTTCCAGAATATGGGCTTTGGCCTGTCAATTATGGGATGGGTATGATATGGGCTTTGATTTGATTAATATTCTTAATGGGCTTTTTATTTTTAATATGGGCTTGATTTAATAAGTATTTACTTATTTTTCTTTTATTTTTATTTAATTTTTAATGATTTAATTTATTAATTAAATTAAATTGTTACTAAATTTAATAATATTTATTATTTTTATTATTATTATTTTTATTATTATTATTATTATTATTATTATTATTATTTTAATTAACATAATTTTTATATAGAGATTATTATATTATTGTAATTATATATATCATTTAATAATTACTAAGTTTTTTCTATTGTATGACTTTATTTATTATATATATATATTATTATTAGTATATTAATATTTATATTAATTATATTATTATTATTATTAAATCATATATATATACTTATTATATAGAAATTATTTATTAATTATTTAAAATTTCGTATTAAATTACTTTTCTTATTAAATTATTATTATAATTTAGTTTAATATATGATATTATTTTAGAAGGGTAGGATATATATATATATATATATATAGATTATATTATTTTTATTTAATTTAGTATTCAATTTAATATAAATTATTATATTATAGTTTAACTTTAATAATTTTGTTTTGAAAAATATATCATTATCCGAGAGGACATCCTTTGAAAAATCTCATGAAGTTCAATGGTTTATCCATTTTCCAAAAGTACGTTTAGCAATATCACGAATGGTATGTTCAATTATTTTTTTATTTAATTATTTTGTATATAAATAAATATAGTTCTATATAGATAATAATAAGAATAGTGATAATGATAATATTTCAAATTTATCATTAAAGTTTCAGGCACACAATTACTCCCCAGAAGAAATATCGTTAATCGTGGCGTATCTAATTATAGTACTTCCGGTACACCCTCTTCGATGAGTTTGAAATAAGCTGTAATAATTGATCTCACTGATGATGAACCGATTGGAGCCCATGCTACTTCAAATAAGCCGACAACATATGAGAATTCTGGTGTTAATGTAACTGGAATTGAGCTCAGTGAAGTATTAAATCCTTCACATGATGGTTAGTGTAATTTTTTATATTTGTTAATTTCATATATTTGAGTTTATTAATATTATTTAGTATAATTTCATGAATTAGTGTAATTAATTTTTTTTCAGAGTATTGTGATATGGGGGATGCGAGTTATAAATGCCAATTTTGTGGAGCTTTATTTTGGTTAGAAGAGAGGCTATCCTCCTATCCAAAATCAAACCCTCGCTACTCTTTGTGTTGTGGGCACGGAAATATTCAACTTCCCCCAATCAAACAACCACCAACTGTTCTTCAAGATCTATTGTTTGGAAATGGAAATAAAAGCAAACACTTTCAAGAAAATATATGTTTTTATAACAATATGTTTTATTTTACATCTATGGGAAGAAAGATTGACACGGATGTGAACAAAGGCAGGGGTCCTCCGGTTTTCGAATGTATGGCCAAAATTACCACCTTATTGGAAGTTTGTTGCCGCCGGATGGATCGACCACCAAATTTTCTCAGCTATATATATATATATGATACGGAGAATGAAATAAGTCATAGGTTGAATTCCATCAGGTTTGTTTATTCTTTTATTATATTTTGTTTCTTTGTTATTCATTTGTTTAAATTATTAAACGCAATTTTTTTTTATTTTTAAAAAGCAATTTCCAAATTTGTAGGCAAGGAAGTGATAATAAAAATTTGCACGAAGTTATCGTGTCTGAATTGAAGAAAATGTTGGATGAGAATAACGTTTTGGTTAAATCTTTTAGAATGGCAAAAGAAAAGATTCGAGAACATGGTTATTCAGATGTAAAATTACGTTTGATTGGTAGAAGAGTACGGATTCTAGGAGATATAATATGCCAACGAGGTGAAGTTGCCGCTCGATTGTTGGTGATTTTGATCGTGCTTTGGGTGATCGGGATATCATTGTTGAAACAAGATCTGGTCTTTTGCAGCGGATAAATGAATTGAATGCTTCTTATTTGGCCTTGAAGTATCCATTATTATTACCTTATGGTGAGGATGATTTTAGAGAAGATATACCATTTTCAGTAAATAAGACTAATAATACTGGTGCTAGAAGAATAATTAGTGTGCGTGACTACTTTCTGCGTCTGATTACACGACAGAGACCATGAATCGACGACTATTTTGTCTTCACGGAGATTGTTTCAATAGTTTGTTATTGATGCTTACACAATGGTCGAGTCTGCTAGATTAAAATATATCCGTTTGAATCAGAAAAAGATTTGTTGTGATATATATAAAGGTTTGACGGTGATTTGTGTGGTGATATTGATCCGAGTACTCAAGGCTAACGCATTATATTATCTTCAACTTTCACCGGAGGTGCTCGATATATGATACAAAATTATCAAGATACGATGGCTATTTGTCGATGGACGGGTTATCCGGATCTGTTTATAACATTTACTTGCAATCCTAAATGGCCGAGATCATTCATTTTGTTCGAAAAAGAATCTAAATCGGAAGATCGGCGGATATTGTTTGCGAGAATCTTTAAGGTTAAGCTAGATTCTTTGATTAAAGATCTTCAGAAAATTAAATTGTTCGGGAAAGTAAATACAGGTTATTATTTGTTTTTAAATTTTTTATATATATATATATTTAATAATATGTTAAATATTTGTTTACTTAGTTCATTGTCTCAAATCCTTATTATTATTTGTTTTATTATATTGCAGTTATCTATACGATAGAATTTCAAAAGCGTGGCTTGCCTCATGCACATATATTGTTGTTTCGGCCAAGGAAGACAGAATCCAACTCGATGACATAGATCGAATCATATCACCAAATACCTGGCGAGAGAATTGATCCATGCTATTATATTGTAGTAAAAGGATCATATGATTCATGGTCCATGTGGTGATGTAAGGAAAAACTCTCCCTGTATGGCCGATGGTCGCTGCAGTAAACATTTTCCCAAAAGATTTGTGGATGCGACTACCATTGATGAAGAAGGTTATCCGCGTTATAGACGTAGAAATGATGGAAGAGTAGTTGAAAAAAATGGTGTCCCGCTGGACAACAGATATGTGGTGCCTCATAATCGTCAGTAGTTACTCAAATATGGAGCTCACATAAATGTGGAATGGTGTAATCAGGCCAGATCTATTAAGTACCTATTTAAGTATTTCAACAAAGGTAATGATCGCGTGACATCATCGTTTTATACAAGCACCAACGAGGAGGACTCAGGAAAAACCGTTGATGAAGTGAGCATTTTTGTGATTGTAGATATATATCTTCATGTAAAGCCGCGTGGAGGTTATTGGGGTTTGAGATTCAGTACAAATATCCTTCATTCGAACGACTCAGCTTCCATCTTCCGAATGAGCAGAGTGTTATTTTCGATGATAACGAGCGAATAGATGATGTGCTTAGTAAGGATTCAGATAAGGAGATCATGTTTTTAGCATGGATGGAAGCAAACAAAATATATCCCGAAGCCCGTGAGCTAACCTATGTTGAAGCCCCAACAAAATTCACATGGAAGAAAGAACTCAGGAAGTGGATGGCAAGAAAAATGGGAAAATCAATAGGTCGAGTGTTTTTCGTCCCTACAGGGGCTGGTGATATGTACTACTTGCAGTGTCTTCTCAATATTGTACGTGGGGCTACGTGTCATGATGACTACAAGAAGGTCAATGGTACTCAACACGCTCGCACGTGATGTTTGTTATGCTCTTGGTCTGTTAGAAGATGATAGGGAATATGTTGATGCAATCACTAAAGCGAGCCATTGGGCTTCTGCAGAGAGTCTCAAAAGTCTTTTTGCGTCGTTGCTATCATCAGAATCTTTGAGTAGACCAGAAGTAGTATGGGACAAGTGTTGGCAATATCTTTCGGATGATATTCTACATAGACGGCGACGTCTTCTCCAACATGAAGGTATTATTATTATATGTTAAATGTCATATTTTTATTTATAATAAAAATATTTTATATATCTTATTATTTATTCAATGTCGTATTATTTCTCTTGCAGAATAGGTATTGAGTGAGAACGAGATAAAAAATCTTGCTTTGTTGGAGATTGAAAGAATATTGAGAAGTCGTGGCACGAGTCTACGTGATTTTAATACGATGCCCTTTCCTGATGCTGACAATACTGGGAATAGCCGAAACAGATTGATATACGACGAGCTGCATTATGATCGTAAGGCTCTTTTGGTAGAGCACAAGAACCTCAATTCCGCACTAATGAGGAACAAAAAAATGTTTACTATAAAATCATGACAGGTGGAATCAAATAAAGGCGGTATGTTCTTTGTATACGGATATGGGGAACACGCAAAACATTCTTGTGGAGGGCTTTATCCGCGGCTTTGAGATCGAAAGGAGAAATTGTGTTGAACGTGGCATCGAGTGGAATAGCGTCCTATTGCCGCTAGTGAAAGGACCGCCCATTCCCCGTTTTGTTATTCCTTTAAACCCAAATCAAGAGTCAACTTGCAATATCAAACAGGGGACTCGCTTGTTGAGTGATTATTCGTTCTAAACTTATAATCTATGATGAAGCCCCAATGATGCACAAGCATTGCTTTGAAGTCGTGAATGAAACTCTCACGAAAGCTCTTTTAAAATTAATCAATCCACGGAATGAATCAAAACCTTTTGGAGGGAAAACCGTTGTGTTCGGGGTGACTTGATGATATTGCTGTTATACCGAAGGAAAGTCGACAGATGTAGTCAATGCCACAATAAATGCATTGTATTTGTGGAAAGATTGTACAAGATCGAGATAGACTAAAATTATGCGTCTTCAAAGCCTCAATCGGGCGGATGATTGTGCGGATTTGGCCCAGATTCTCGAGTGGATAGCAAGCATCGGAGATGGAACAATCGGAGGATCTAATGATGGTTGTGCCACTTATCGATATACTGAAGATATTCTTTTGGAATCATCCGGTGATCCGATTGCAACAATTGTAGAGAATACTTATCCAATATTTAAAGACGCCATTGATGATCCTACTTATTTAAAAGATAGGGCGATACTCGCACCAACTCTTGATGTTGTTGAGTCGATCAATCAATATATGACGTCTTTAAATTCTTGAAGGGCGACTTATTTGAGCTCGAGATAGCACGAGTAAATCGATGCTAATATTGATTTCTTGCATGATATTCATACGCTAGAATTTTTGAATGGTATAAAATATTCCGCGTTCCCAATCATGAGCCGCATTTGAAGGTTGGGACTCGGTTATGCTCTTGAGAACATGGACCACTCATTGGATTGTGTAACGGGACTAGATTGGTGATTATGAGGCTCTCTAGACACGTACTTGAAGCTAAAATTCTCACTGGAACGCATGAAGGTCATAAGGTGTTGATACCGCGAATGACACTAAACACCTCCTCGGAATTCCATTCAAGTTTCAATGTAGACAGTTTCTCCGATCGTGTCTTATGAATGACCATAAACAAGAGCGAGGCCAATCTCTCTCAAATGTTGGTTTGTACTTGAAGAATCCAAGATTCCCATGGTCAATTATATGTTCTTTGTTTCACGAGTCACCAATCGGAAGGGACTGAACATATTAGTCTGTGGCGAAGATGAATCAAAAAACAAACAGACGCAAAACGTAGTGTACAAAGAAGTTTTTCAAAATTTGTAGATATTAATTTGTTCGAGTAGATCTTTGTACATTTTCTATTTTTTATTAATGTGTAATAAATTTTATAAACATCCAATCTACACGGTCGAACACAACAAACCAAATATCGTAAAACACAATAAACTTCATATTGTCCAATATTACACTTGTCGTGCATCGCACGGGTAAAACACTAGTATACATAAAAACAAAAAAATATAATAAATTATAATATCCAAATATATGTATAAATCGAATATGAGGAAAAGTTTTATGTAAATTTACCAAATATATGTTCACTTTTTGTAGTAAAACAAAGAAAATATTTCTTAAAATTTTTGAACTCAGGTTAATGGATCGCCGGTTTTCGGGTTTTTTGCCTTTTTAACCGGGTGGCAATGGCTTTTTAGCCACTCGATTCCCGGTTAAACCGGTCGGTCCGGTCCGGTTCGTGTTTAAAAACATTGCTAAACTACACACCAAAAAATTTGGTGTAATGAATAGTGTTACACTAAATTTGGTGTAATACTAATTACACCAAATTTGGTGTAATGCAATATCTCACATTTGCCCTCAAATTCCCTTCTATTTTAAATTTAAATTTCAATTGTATCCTGAGTTTATATATAATTAATTTATATGATATGATTTTAATAATTAATTAATATTTTCTATAAATATTAATAAATAACAAATAAATATAATGTAAACTAAAAGAAATGTTAATATTTATTTTTGTAATATAATTATTAAATAAAAGTTTATTATTAATTACTTTAATAATAATAAAATACAAGTAAATGAAATAATTGTATAAATAAATAAAAGTTGTTTCTGTAAATGAAGAAAAAAGAACAAAACATTCGTGTTTAGTGTAAAATTTGGTGTAATGGTTGGAAATTATTTTAATAAAATTACTCCAAAATACTAAATTTGGTGTAGTTTTTACACCAAATTTGATGTAATAGGTCGTAGTCTGCGCGAGTTTGATTTGAGAAACACGAGAAGAGTACAACAGTCACCACCATCAATCACCATAATCATTCGTGAAAGCAGCAAAAAGGAGAGCAGATCCCATTCCGATGACGGAAAAGCAACAGAATCAACCACATAAATCTGCAGGTGCGTATTCTGAATCGAATCTCATTTTTACTTGATCATAGATTCAATTCAATCTGGTTAAATAATCTTCATAATTTCACGAACTAAGGTAGAGGAGACAACAATATATAATAAGAGAATCTTTTTGATGAACAAATTAGCTACTCAAATCATTATCTAATATGGGTTTCTCTTATCTCCTTTTTTGTTTCGACCCCTTTTAGGTTAGCTGGAAATTGTGCTGCGCCTTTGCTGCGTTTTTGTACGAAATTTATCTTTCTTTATGAGCGTAAAAGATTTGATTAAGCAAAATCCACTGATTCATGGATAGTTCATAATTCTAGGAGAAGAAATTAAAATTTGATTTTCTTATTTGGGGAAAAGATGTCATTTCTATACTCTGGTGGTTGTGGATGAGATTTTTATTTATGATTATTTTCATTTCCAGGGTTTATCCATTTTGTTAATTTTTCCTCATTTCGTGTAGCAGAGCACAAGAGAGTAACAATACAGAACAGCCATGGAGAGAAGCTTGTTGGGATATTGCATGAAACTGGGTCGCCTGAGCTTGTAATTATATGCCATGGATTCCGATCCTCAAAGGTGTATGATCTTGTATTGAGTCTTGAATCATATTAGAACATTACTTTTAAGTTTTCTTAATTTTCTGAGATTTTTTTCTGATTACTAATATTTAGATATTCTTAGGATCGCATCCCCATGGTGAATCTTGCTTTTGCTTTCGAACGAGAGGGAATTAGTGCCTTCCGCTTTGACTTTGCGGTAATGGGTAAGTGGTTAGGAAATTATTGTCTTATGGTTACTTTTTTTCTGGCCAAATAGCATATGCATAAATCTATATGGGCTTTCAGAGATAGTGAAGGTTCATTTCAATATGGCAATTATCGTAGAGAAGCTGAAGATCTACGTGCTGTAGTCGAGCACTTTCAACGTGAGCAACGTCACATAGTGGCAGTTATTGGGCACAGTAAAGGTACATGAGTTACATCTAAACCTCTATGGTTCTTTGTTGTTTGGATCATTTCGTTTTAGTCTGTAGCGGTAGTGGTTGAATTAAGGGTGAGGATGAGTCTAAGCATATGAATAGCTTGTCTGAAATTTTTCATTATGGCTCAAAATAATCGGGTGATACAGGACATAAAAAAGTAGGGATAATTACAATGCACCCCTGAGGTTTGGGCTAACTACAAAAAAAAAACGAAAGATATTTCAAAATTACAAAAAAGTCCATTAGGCTTGAATATGTCTCAAATTTAAGGGGGTAGCTATTATATTTTTATAAATGTCAACGGGGCTTTTGAAATGTTTTTCCTTATGAAGGGGAAAATATAAGACGGAATCAAACCTCAAAAGGTTTTTTTACAATTTTCAAAATCTCTGGGTTTTTTTATATTCAGCCCGAACCTTAGGAGTGTTTTTGAAATTATCCCTAAAACGTATGCATCATTGTGCGCAACAAGAGTTTTGTTTTACTGTTTGTCTTAATTATCCATTGTAGAAGCGTTGAGATGAGTTTATCCGAAACAGTTTGAAGTGAGTATTGTATCAGAAAATTCATAATTAAATCGTGAAACTAATTATGTAATTTTTTATTAGATTATTGCTCCTTGTATTTGTCAATCACTTAACAAATTTGGAAGAACTTTACATGAACTTTCTTAATTGTGTCGTATCGCTGGATGGGGTTTTTACAGGAGGGAATGCTGTGCTTTTGTATGCCTCAAGGTACAACGACATACATACAATTGTCAACATAGCTGGCCGCTTTAATTTGAAGAGAGGGATTGAAGGTCGTTTGGGTAAAGACTTCCTGGAAAAAATTGAGCAATATGGATTTATTGATGTAAAAAACAGAAAAGGTTAGTCTGTTATTTGTGCCTGCTTGCATATCTGGATATCCTTTTGTCATATGGTAGTCTAGTTTTGCTATATTTCAGAGTTTCCTAATTACATCAAAACCACATTAACATATTATTGCAAAAGACTACTGCCCAGTCAACTGTAAAAGTAAACTTTTGTGACATACTGCAGGAAAAACTGAGTATCGAGTAACAAAGGAGAGTTTGCTGGACCGTCTAGCTACAGATACTCGTGCTGCATGTCAAGCCATCCCACAAAGCTGCAGGTTGGAAATCATCAACTTGTTTCTTGAAATCGATGAATATTCAGATCATTTAACTAGGTGATAATTACCAAAAGTCCCCAATGTTTTGGCTAATTACAAAAAAAAAAAAAAAAAAGAAAAAAAAAGACACGAGAGGTTTTTGAAATCACAAAAACCTCATGATTGTGTCTTAAATATAACTCTAATTTTTTGGTAAAAGTAAGGGGAGCTTTTCAAATGTTTGTTTCCATATGAAGGGAAACAATGTAAGACCGATCAAACCTAAATGGAGTTTTGTGATGTCCGAAAATCTTTTTGTAATTAGCCTAAACCTCATTTTTTTTTCATATGCAATTATCCCCTCAACTAGCAGTAACTCATCTCATTAATTTCGCTCGGTAACTTTGGCTTGAATTTTGTAGATGAATATGATAGCTAATACTAGAGCCAAAGCTGTCGATTCCAAATTCTAATATAGTGACCTTTTGGCAATTACATGCAGGGTGTTAACGGTTCATGGCACGGTAGATGAATTTGTACCAGTTGAAGATGCAATTGAATTAAGCCAAACATATACCGAATCATAACTTACGTATAGTTGAAGGAGCTGATCATGAATACACTAAGTATCAATCTGAGTTGGCTTCGATTGTGCTGAACTTTGTGAAGACCGGTCTATATCAAGACGAGTCTCTGCCTAAACCATTATCGTCTTTGCTGCAGAACTAAAAATTGTATCGATTCTCGTCTCTGATTATTTGAATGGGAATGTAAACCAAATTCATGTAGCTTGGAACTTACATGATTGCTTGTTAATCTATAGAGCTTCAATGAAATATTTCGGGATAAATTAAAAACTACCCCGATATTAGGCTTAATGACAAGAGAATTAGTTGTGTTTCTAAATTACAAACACCCCTTACGGTATTGTAAACACCCCCACTTAATAGTTACCTTGTTGAGGATGCAATTTATAAAATAATAAAAACATTATCAAGGAAGTAATTATAATTTAGGGATAATTACAAAAACCTCCCTGAGGTTCGGCCGTCCGGGCTAATTACAAAAGACCCTTAGAGGTCTTCTTGTTACATTTCTCATTTGCGCTTAAACCCTTAAATTTAAGATAAAATCAAACTTAAGAGGTCTTATTTAAATTTGAAGGGTTAGTCTCGTGTCAGACGGTCTAACGGATTTAATTTGTTAGACGGATCCAAATATCCAACCCGTCAGCCCACTAACAGTCCGCACTAGTACCTATACCACATCCACTGGCCGCTGCTAATACATTTTAGGAGAGTTGCTAATACATTTTAGGAGAAATACTTTTCGGTAGGGGTGAGCAAAACCGAACCGGAACCGAAAAACCGAACCGAACCGATAAATTCGGTGCGATTTGGTTCGGTTTTTTTTGGTCAAACGGTTTGGTTCGGTTTGCATTCTAAGAAACCAAATTAATTTCGGTTCGGTTCGGCTTTAGTCTAGAAAATATCGGTTTGGACCGAACCGAACCGAATATATTAAATTCTATTTTTTTATATATATTATTTATATTATTATTTCATTTTTTAAATTTATTTAATTGTTAAATTATTAAATAAATATAAATATATATTTAGCAAAAAAACAAAGGCCCAAAATAAAGCCCAAAACCGAAAAATGGACCGAACCGAACCGAACCGAAATAATTCGGTTCGGTTCGGTTCGGTTTTTCTTTCAATGCGGTTCGGTTTCGGTTTAAGAAAAATCTAAATTCGGTTTTTTGTGGTTCGGTTCGGTTTTGCACCGAACCGGTCGTTTGCTCACCCCTACTTTTCGGTGGGAAAACTAATATTTTTAGGGGTGGTACCAAATATTTTTCAGGATGACTACATATACTTTTTGGGGGAAGAACTAATACTTTTATGGGTAACTATTAATATTTTTTATGAGGAAAAATAATATTTTTCAAAAGGAATACTAAAATATTTTTAATCGGAAAATATAATACTTTTAAACAAGACTACTAATACGTTTTAGTAGGAATACTAATACTCTTGATGGAAAAATAAATATTTTCAAGAGAATTACTGAAAAGCCTGTTCAAGCAGATTACTAATACATTTCATTGTTACTACTAATAGTTCTTTTAGGGACTGCTATTACTTTTCGGGAGAAAAAGTTAATTATATTTAGTAGAACTACTAAAATACTCTCCAGGGAACTATTAATACTTTTTCGAGGAACTTCTAATATTTTTCGAATGCACTGTTCCAGAATATTACAAATATGCCACCGATGCATGAAATTATGAAAAACAAACCGGGTCGGGTTGATCCGTTTAACGGAAAATACCCGTTAGACAGTCTGACAGGAATTTTTGTGAAATTTGAAATAAGTCCGAATTTTTTTGTAATTAGCCCAAATCTCATGGGTCTTTTGTAATTATCCCTATAATTCATAAATTTGAAAGAAATCTGAGGGGTTTTATAATTTGACTTAAATTCAACGTTCTATTTTGTAATTATTCCCTTTTGAACATTTGAAGTAAATTATGCATTAATTTATTGGTGTTTTAGACAAACTAACTTTTTTTCCATTCACGGCTATTTTTAGGACAGCTTCATAAGAACGGAGTTTAGAATATAGGCTAATTTATTAAACTAAAGTAGTTTTAAAATCTATTTAACTAATTAATGCCAAAATAGAAACATTAATCATATAGGTGAAAACAGAGTTCATAACTCTGCTTTCTTACGGGGGACATAGAATTTAATAGAATTTAATAGAATTTAGAATTTCATAACATTCAAGGTATCCTTAATTTGGATTTTTATGGAATCCATTAAATCTTGAGGTCCTCAACTTGGATTTTAATGGATTCCACTAAAGTCCAGTATCCTCAAACATTCAAGGAATTCGATGGAATTCTTTTATAAATGGATTTTGGTGGATTATGATGGAATTATAAGTTAGAATTATGAAAGATAAATTCTCACATTCCCCCCTCGGAATTCAAATTCGATTTTCCAATATTAATAATAATAATAAATTTTGGTTATGGTATAAAATTCAAAAATAACATATTTCTCTCTCATGTACATCTCCCCACGTATCGTCTTATAGTCTCAACAATTCAACACGTTATACCTCAATTTTGTGAATAATCACTGTAGAGTAACTAGATTTGATTTCTCGTCTTATTTCAATTGCTAATATTTTTAATTTTATCGATAAATTAATAAGAAAAATAATTGTTATAATAATATTTTACTGTTGATAAATTTTTATTCATTCATCTTGATAGACACATTATTTTGTGTTAGAAAATGTGGTTTTAAAATTATCTGGTAAGATTTTGGCCATCAATGTTGTTGTTGATTGTTGAATAAATATTTTAAAAATGGTTGTTTATGGAACTATTCCAAATTTTGATAATTTTAAATTATATTTTTGCAAAGTTTGTGAAACTTCTTTTTTTTTTTCTGCTAATAACTTTTTTTCAATATTTACATTTCATATTTTTAATGATTATGATGTTATGCTACTAGTTTCATTAAAACAAATATTAATTATATTTGTTATAACATCCAACAAATTCCACTAAAATCCACACAATTACATAGTATAAATTCCATTAGAATCTACTGGAATCTACATGGAATCCATAGAATTCTCTTAAAATATATAAAATTGCATAACTTAAATAATCCTTGAAAATCCATATTGGGGACACCCTCATTAATTTTGTGAAGCCCCGATTTTTCCGAGCTATTAATTGATCCTTATTGTCGTTTATACTTTTGATCGACTATTTTACCGCGTCATTTTGACGGGTAATTATTAATAATATATATATTTTGTATTTTATTTCATTTTATTTAATTACTTGTGATCATGATCTTTATTAATTCTATTCCTCATTTATGATCACTTGATTGATCATTATTACTATTTTTGTATTTATTAGTCACCTTAGAATTTTAAGAGACTATTTATTTTAGAGACTTTTACCTTATAGAATTAAGATTTTGATTTAGATTAAGTGATCATGAGACTTACAAGTGATCAAGAAAATCACTAAATATTTTGGAGATTGATATATTTCATCTATTATCATCAAATTTGGGACAAAAAAAATATGGAATTACCATAATACCCTTGAAGTGGACGACCAACATGGTATTTTTGGAGTAAAAATATCATCCAACTCTTGTACACCTACACCATATATTAGTCATCTTGTGTATAATTATACCATTAATTCAAACATTATACACATCATCTCTCACATTACTTCTTTAATATTTTTTTTTTGCCAACATGTTAGAAGTCTTCCAACATTCCATTCAAACCAAGTCTTGCCCATACCTCTGACCTTCAAATTGTCTCCCATGCATGAGGCAAAATGCAAGACACAATTTGAACAAAATTTTCTCTCCCTCTCTCCTTGGTGTGGACGGCCATATGGCCTATTACACAAAAAAATTCATTTCATTTTCATCTAACACATTTATTCTCTAACAAAAATCCTCCTCCTTCTCTCTAAAAACTCCCAACTTCTCTCTATTCTTCCTCTCACTTTCTTCTTCAATACTTAGAAAAATTTTCAACATTTCCCTCCTTATACTCCATAAACATCGAACCATCACTATACCAAGGTAAGAAATTTTAGCTTCAATCCATTTTTGATATCACATTGTTCATCTCTTCCACCTTCTTAATTTAAGTTTGAATTTGGTTTGGAGGTACATTTAGAAGACCTTGAAGATTAGAGCTTGACAACATTTTTGAAGAAGGACCTCAAGCTTGAAGAGAAAATAGTAGAGGAAATTAGACTACAAGGTAAGAATTGAGTACTAGACCCCTTCTTCCCTATTCTTTCTATTTTTTTTCAAATTTTAACACCCCTTTTTCATTTTTGAGAAATAGGGGCTGACCTTAGGAGATTTTGGATTTGAACCAAAATTTTCAATTTTTAAGCTTCAACTAGTCTCCAAACATCCACTACACAAGGTAAAGTGTAGTCCTTCTCATTTCCTTATTTCCTTCTTTTTCTCCTTAATTTTTCTCTTCATTTTTCTAACTCCAAATTTTGATGTTTTTTGGAATTAGGGGCTGACCTAAGAAGCCTCATCCAAAAATTGTGAAATTATGCTTTTATTTCACAATTTCCAATTTTAAGGTGGGTGGAAAAATATTTTCCAACTTTTAGGTGTTTTGATTAAATGCATGTAGAAAATTTGATCATGATCCTTGAGATATATATAATCGATGTATTGCATGTCAATTTTATATATTAAATCATGAAAATTCTCAAGAGTTGCTCAAAATTGCTATTTATTGAATTTTAGGTGCATGCATGTACACTTTAATGTTCTAATTGATGAATTCTTGTATGTATTGGACATGCATGTGTATGATCTTTAAAATCCATGTTTTGTATGATTTATAACCTGAACAAGTCGAGCATAATTGATTAAATTTCAATTTTGGACTTAAAAATATAAAAATGGAAAGTTGGTGGACTAAATTGCAAGAAAATAAAAGTTAAAGGACCCCTCTGCAAATTTTGAAATTTGGGACTGTACTCAGGTTCAAAAATGACTTTTGGACATTTTAATAAAGTTTTAAGAGTTTTAAGATAAATAAAATCAACTTTTAAAAGCCCAAGGACTAGATTGTAAAATTTTGAAAGTTTAATGGCTACTTTGCAATTTTTAAAACTGTACCAGACCTTAACTTTAAAATTTGAAATTTTACTCTTAAGGTACTGGGAATTACATATTTTAAAAGTATTCCAAAAATCCAAGTGTTTAAGGCTTGGAAAGTAATTTTTCTAAAATTGAGGGACTAATGTGTAAAATACTAAACTTGAGGACCCAAATGAAATTTCCTGGACTTATGAAGCCCATGCACCTGGAAATACTAACTTAACCATAACTTAATTATATTATGGATCCAAGGTTCAAATTTCATAACAATTGGACCCCTAAAAGCCGTAAAGGCAATTATTTTAAAATGGGACAAAAATGATATTTTCAAACGTTAAAGGACCTACTCATATTGCATTTAAAAACTGATTTTGTCCCAATATCCTACTAACCTTAGTGATATTTTCCAACTGGAATCACATTAAAAGCCCTTCCGGTTTGTGAGTTCCGAATTTTTAAAACTTAAGGTCCGAATTGACAATTTTTACAAATTTGGGGCCAATGTGAGAATTTTACAAAATCTCGACCTCAAAATTTTAAAAACCTGAATCTATGGACAATTTGGAGAATTTAGGAACTGACATCATAATTTTTCAAGGTCGGGTTATTTATTTATTCAATTTTTAACCCCAAAATTGTTGGTTTTTACAAAACGGGTGGATTACAATTTCTCTTTTATAAAGGACCTAACTCAAATTATTTTATCTTTTACTAAAATAGCCCTGGACCCTCTAACTTGGAGATTTAATTAAAGTATTTTATTTCCCCAAAAACCTCTTGACTTATCGGATCGACTTGACCGACAATACCCGATCGCGAGCGACTTCCCCGCCGCCTTGCGATTTGAATCTATAACGGGACTCATGTTCCACCTAATCTTTCAAGATATCGAAGGTTGCTTATCCTTCCGATAATCATCTTCATCCAAAAACTCCACCAACGCCATAATTGCCACTCACGTTTTTCAAAAAGTTTCCTAAAATCGCTTCCTGAATCAATAATACTTTCATTGCACTGGTTGATGCGTAAATTGTAATTACTTTCTGCTGAGTCAACTTGGTGTGTCGAGCTCACAAATCGGAATGGATACGTCGGGGGATGGAACCAGGCAGCTCGGCCGCTATTCCACTCTTCCGACCCCATCGCCCTAATCCCGCAAATCGAGGGGACGGAGTTTGTCCAAGGGAAGCGGGTCGTAATCTTCGAGGTATAATCATGATTATGACGGTCCGAGCCTTGTCAAGCTCCACCGTGGATTTTGTCTTTGCCTACGGAGCGATAAGGTGCGGTCTTGGACCATACTTGACTTGGGAGTTATAAGGAAGAACGAAGGAATCGTTATCGATCCACACGATTTCGGAGTTATCGGACCCATTTTGGTTGGCGTTACATTTCCGCACGCAACCGCTACCTATTTTGCATTGGTTGGCGCTACAAATCCGTGCGCAACCATTATTGCCTTGCATAGATTGGCGTTACACTTCCGCATTTAATCCTACCGCTCTTGATCAATCACATAGTGCTGTGTGACCATGAATCGCTTTTCTTGAATCGTATAATATACTATTGTATTATTTTATCACGACGCTTATTGAATCGTGTGTGAATTCATGCATCATACTCACGCGTTTTCATATAATCTGTTTTCTCACATTAACTATATTGCGCCACACTTGCACACGATCAACCCATCCACCGAGATTTCTGTCTCATCCCCACTTGTTTTCTAACCTTAGATGAGGATTTCGTTGAAGATCTTTGAACCGACTGGATTGAGACCTTGTACTACGCTTGTTGGATTTACTATTTCTTGTTGTTGATTGGACTCTTTTCTTATGTTGTTGTCGGACTTTTGTATTTTGTTCCATTCGGGTTTGTAATTAAGGGGCGTAGGACCCTTTGACTTTAAGTTACTATATTTTGTTGATTTTCGGGTTGTAATTTGGATGATGGATTGTAGACTCGTAAGATTTATTCGTACTTGTATCTCGTTATTTATTTCACGCTATGTAGACTCTGTCTCATTGGGTTCTCGTTGATATTTGTCTGGACTTTGTTTGGTTATTATATTTAAGTTGTGGATCGGCGTTGCGTCCCGTTTGGGCGTGACGAAAGAAGAGTGGTATCGAGCTCGGCTAGTAAGATGGAAACTTACACCGAGCTGACCCGATAGGACCTCGATGCCGTGTTTTGGATAGTACCGCGACTTGACCAATTAAGTGTGAAATCGATTTCATATTGGCATAGAACCGTCTTATTGATATTTGAACTAAGTTAGAACGCATACTTTGAGATTTCATAATCATACTTGTCTTGACTTAGTTGATTCTTGACTGATTTCCTTATTCATTCTTCCTTATTCTCTTCTTATCTTTCCTCTACCTTTGACGATCCGCCTTAGTTTTGTTTGATCGGAGTTGGAGCCGACGCCACCTACATGGTGGGATGTATTCCATGCCCGTCTTTGGGGAATATTACCGGCACCGATGATTCATTGGCACCGGGAAAGTGAACGCGCGACCCACGTAGCTAGCCGGAGCGCCAACATAATAGGGACTGACTCGGCCGCTGGCGATGAGCCAAGATGAGAAGAACGAGCCGACCATGTCATCAAGGACCGCGATAATACCATAAGAGCGCGGAGGACCAAATACAGAGTATCTAGGAACGCCGGATAAGATGCGGGAGAAGATGAAGAGGGACTAGTGACGGCCGCGAGAAATGGGAGATTGATGCCACTATCCCGTGGCACCGTCGAGCGCTTGGAGGAGACCTCATCAAGCGGATGACACCATCATAGAGGACCTTACACAGGCCCTAGCTCGAGAGACACCGCTCTGAGGCTGCTTTAGCGACCAATGCTCACCCATTGCCACGCCGAGGCGAGCTCGTACTGCACGATGCCAAGGAGGATCCCGAGGAGGATCGGTCGACATTGAGAGCCGGAGGCACCGAGGCCGCTCCACTCGATGAGGCTCGTGATTCGAGCGATGGTTGGACTTCGTGGATTGGCCGAGGTTGAGCGCCACCTCGGCCCGACCCAACCCCGATTATACACATAATCTGCGGCGGCGATGATGGCGATCTCACCGATTAGCTAGCGATTGTCGGTTTGTACTTTTGTTGATGTAGCCGTGTATTCCAGTGTTGTACCTTACATTTATTGTACTAGATTCGGTGTATTTTGATTCCATGTACCGACTTAGTATTATGTTGTTGTACTTTGGGTGTATTCAAATTTTACATTAATGGATATACCTTTTGCTATTTATTCATGTCTTGTGTTTGATGTTACTTTCCTCAAGCGATATCTCTTGCTTTACGCGAATCATTATTGTATTCATTTACTCGCGAATCGCAATTAACGCTTCAAGATACGAGAATGGCGTAACATCGAGGGCGTGGGAGACCTCGTCGCGTTCCCACGAGGAGACGACGATGTACCCAAGGATCGGGTACCCTCTCCGGAATTACCGCCACCTCCTCCACTGCTGCAGAAACAATCGACCGCACAAGCCTTTTACAAAGAAATCTTGGTTTTTATGAGGCAATAGGCGAGCCTCAACCCCGTGCTCCCAAACCCCGCCGAGAGGCGAACAATCGCACGTTGGAGCGATTCTGCGGTTTGAACCACCAACCTTCTTGGGAGAGCCGGACGATGTGAAAGCGAGAAGAATGGATAGAGAAGGTGGAGAATATCTTCAATGCTCTTCAATACTCCGACGAGCAAAGAGTCACACTCATTTGTATTTAAATGCGAATCGAATCGGCCGCTAGAGACTAGTGGAGGCGCTTGAAAGGAGATGGGAACAGGACCGAGTAATCGTAACATGGGGAAATTTCTTGGCTGAGTTCAATGAATGATCTTCCACAAAGGTTGTGAAAGAAGCACGCCGAGACGAATTCCATAGATTAGGTAAGGGAATCGATCGTAGCTCAAGATTTAGTCCGAATTTCACCGATTGTCCAAGTATGCTCTGGGGACAATCGATCTTGATCAAGAGGATAAGCTTTACAAGTTCACTCGAGGATTGAAACTGGAACTTGAAAACAATCGCTGATCGTTGAATCGCAACCTACTCACCACAGAAAGCGTAAGCTCTCCGCATTGAGTCGGGATCAACCGTATTGATGATTCAAACAGAATAGGCCATCGAACAGTCTTAAGAGGACAGCTGTGGGACAACCATCTAAACAAACATGCTAAGTTTGAAGGACCAGATTAATGCAATCGCAAAAAAGAGACCAAAGGCAAGGAAAGCCGGGTCAAGTGTGTACACATTGCCGAAACCGGGACATACCGCCAATGATTGTTGGTGTAAACAAGGTAGGTGTTTGCGCTTTGTGGTAGTAATCAGTCACCACCGCAAAATTACCCAAGTACGATGACCGAACTAAACGGATGCAACCGCAGGTTTTGAAATGGCCAGGGTAATCGGGCAAGGATGCCCACTTGAGCATTTGCACTAGCCGGATAGAGGCTCCGGAGGCAACATATATGGTGGAAGGTACACTTCTAGTATCTAACCACTACGCTAAAATATTATTCGACCCTGGATCAACGCATTCATTTGTTGCACCGCATTTTGTACACAAACCGCATGCATGCATGGAACATATGCCTATATGTTTAGAAGTGTCAACTCCTATGGGTGCAAATCGATAATAGATATTATCTATAATGCATGCGAAGTTAAGATTACTGAGATAAACTTTCCTGCCGATTTGATCTTATTACCTATATCCGAATACGACGTGATATTTGGGATGAATCAAGTTATCTCAGCACACCATGCACAAATGGATTGCCATAACAAGTCCATTAAGCTTGTGAACCCGGAAAACCCGAAGTGGAGATTTCGGGAAGGGCACGAGTTAAGATTGCCCCAATCATTTCAAAGAATGAAAGCGAGAAGGGCGATCACTAGAGGGGCTCGGGGGTACTTGGCGTTTGTAATTAACAAACCCAAGGTGGAGACACAAATCAACCAAGTACCTATAGTATCGGATATACGGATGTATTTCCACAAGAACTCACCACTGTCCCTCCGGATAGGGAAGTCGAGTTCACCATCGAGTGTTGCCGAGACTGCCCCGATTGCCGTAACACCGTATAGAATGGCTCCTCTTGAGTTACAAGAGCTGAAAATGCAATTACAAAAACTGATGGATGTGGGATTTATCCGACCGAGTACGCCTCCGTGGAGGACACTGTCTTTGTTCGTCAAAAAGAAAGATGGCACATTAAGACTATGTATAGATTATCGTGGACTTAATAGTGTGACCATCAAGAACAAATATCCCCTCCCGAGGATAGACGAACTATTTGATCAACTTCAAGGAGCGACGGTGTACTCAAAGTTTGATTTACAACAAGGATATTACCAATCAAGATCCGCGAAGGAGACATTTCCAAATCGCATTTCAAACTCGATACGGACACTACGAGTTTGTAGTAATGCCTTTCGGTCCGAATTAATGCACCAACAACATTTATGGACCTGATGCATCGAGTCTTTCAACCTTATCTCGGATCAATTTGTAGTGATATTCATTGATCACATACTCGTATACTCTAAGTCTAGGAAGAGCAAGAACGCTCATCAAAATCGCTTTAGAGACACTATGAGAGCATAAGTCGCTGATGGCTCAAAAGCTACCTTTAAAACCGTAGCAAGTGCACCTATCGTTTTATAGTATAGATTATTGAGTATCGAGTGTCATTCCCACGAGGATTGTAAGTTCTGATAATTACCGTCTTTTTGTTATTTAATCTAACAATTTTCGTAGAGTTTTTGTTTGATGAAAAAGGAAAACAAATATAAATTGTAAAAATGAAGAAAGATTTGTAAAATAAGAAATCAAGAGATAGAAATGTGTTTGAATGTAAATCCTCTAGAATGTTTTTGTGATTTGACAAGTTAAAAATACAACCGTAAGCCCTTAAGCAAAAATCAACCTCTTTTAATAAAACCGCATGTCTTGTGGACCGTAGAAATTCCCAATTTAAGTTAAACCCTTTCTCAAGGCGAAAAACTTCTAATCTCAAGTTGATTAACTGAAATCTCTTTCTAGTTAAAACCCTCAAGACAACATTATAACGATTTGTGAATTTCCATATTAGGTTTGACCTAATCCGTAAGATTTATGTCGTCCCTATATCTAGGATTGCATGCAACTTTTTCACTTATATAGGGTCTATTTCACCATGAATCTCTCGATTTCCCGATGAAAAATAAACTTCAAATCAATATTGCGCATATATCAATTCGAATGAACGAAGCATAATATAAGTGAATCACACAAAATATGAAGATTTTATTAAAAACATACACACCTTAATCACAAATCCATTCTAGAGTTCATTACATTCAAACATTAGGAGTTTAGCTACACATGATTTTGACCAAAGAATAAATTACACAAGAAGATTTAAGTATTGTAGACATGGTGTACTTTTTTTTTCCAACGATAGTTAATATTAATAACATCAAAACTCAAGCAATCTTAAAAGATCAACTGAGTCGATCGACTCATTTACCAACTTGACTAATCCGAGAGCCAAGTGGGGAATTGGCAAACCCAATTCAAATCCACATCACTATCCAATGCTAAATTAACTAATCTATTACAATTAGTAAAACTATTAGCATCTTGAAGTACAAAAGAGCAAAGAATCAAACAAGTACCATAGCGATAGATGTCATCGGCTATTTTTGCAACACCATTAAAGGCCCTTCTATTGTTGAGTTTGCAAACAATATCCTTATCATCTATTAGAATGGTAATTTTTCTGAGTTTATGGTTTGCAGCGAAGCAAAGGCCTTGACGAATCCCAATCAAGAGTGCTACCACTGGATCAAAAATATCATCCCTAGCAATCACCCAAGCTTGTAAAATATCCCCTTTCTCATCACAAATCCATCCAGCAATCCCAGATTTAATAGTCCCAAAAACCACAGCACTGATAATCAACTTGGACCACCCTACTGAGTTCAATCCTATTTCCTCCTCATTGCTCTGATTGTTTCCATCCATATTACACAGTCCGATTTTTTTTCCTTTTTGGCCAAGAATCATTTGAAATTCTTGCCATTCATTAAGAGCTCCTTCCACCACCTCCAATTCTCACCATTTATTTTTATGAAACACCCATAAGTTTCTCGTTTTCCATAACCACCAAAGTATGTAAACCGACAAATTGGTCGATTTTTCATATTTGGGATTTTGTTTCCTTGATGATGTCATGCCACCATCCTGCGCAATTGTGAAGTTTGTATTCAACGTTTCATTCCATTGACCGGGAGCAATTTTCCAAACAGTTTGGGCCCTGTTGCATTGGAAAAAAACATGTTCCACATTTTCTTCAAAGATCTCCACAAAAGCAAATGATTAAGTCGATGTTCATTCCCCTTTTCTCAAAGATTAGTTAGTAGTAGGCAAACAGTTATGAATTACCCTCCACAGAAAAGTGTTTCAATTTATTCTTGATCTCCAGTTCCAAAGATGTTTTCCACATTCTTCCACTTTCAAGAATCTCTAACACTTGATTCGAGTTGATCTTGTTTCCCCTCGTTGTCGATAAGAGCCGCTTATAGCCGAATTCACAAATAATTGCCCTTCTTCTCCCTGCCACACAAGTTTGTCTTTGTTGCCATTCACACCAATGGGGAGTAAAATGAGGTTAGCATCTTCATGACAAAACACCTTTTCAACCAGTTCCTTATTCCACACTTTCCCACCTCATCTAAGAGCTCCTGGACCCATGTATTTTGGTAGAGCACATCTTTTTTCTTTCTAGGGAAAAATCGGGGCCCTAGGGATCCAGGGGGATTCCTGGCTTTAATAGATTGACCATCACCAATCTCAAATCTCAGCCCCAATTTTAAAGTATCTTTCGTTCTAATCCACTCTTCCACAACCACGAATCCCCATTTTTCGGTTCACATAAAAACAGCCCTCCTCTTGAAAAATATTTAAATTAAGCACTTTACTAAGAAAAAGGTTAGGTTGAGTAATAAGTCTCCAAAGTTGTTTAGCAAGTAAAGCTTCATTAAACAGAGACAAATCTTGAAATCCCATCCCCCCTAAATTCTTAGGTAATCTCATTTTATCCCAAGCCATCCAAGAAATCTTCCTAGAGCCACCAACTCAAGATCCCCACTAAAATTTGGAAGAAATTTGACAGATTTCCTTACAAATTTTAATAGGGAGTTTAAAGCAAGACATTACATAATTAGGAAGAGCATTAATAACTGCTTTAATCAGAACTTCTTTCCCCGCAAAAGATAGAAATGAGTTACACCAACAATTCACTCGTTTTCTGACACAATCCACCACATAATTAAAAACTTCCCTTTTAGATCTTCCAATAACCATAGGCAAACCTAAGTATCTAGAATTGGCTTGTTCTGTGACACCATTTAGAATAGCACATATATCATTCTTCAAAGGACAATTGCATTTTTACTAAAAAGAACCGCAGATTTTTCCAAATTCACTTTTTGCCCGTGCTTTACAAGACCTATCCAAAATTGTAAACACACTAAGAGCTTGGAAAGTAGTAGCTTCACAAAAAAAGATCGAGTCATCCGCAAAGAAAAGATGAGTAAGAATAGGACAATTCCTACCAATTCGACACCTTTAAAAAGAGACTTTTTTGGGCTTGTGTAATCATATTAGAGAGAACCTCGGACAAAAGAATAAAAAGGTAGGAGACAACGGGTCCCCTTGCCTATTACCCCTCGATGGTATCACATAACCCGACACTTGACCATTGACATTAAAAGAGAAAGAAGAGGACCCTAAGCAAACCATAATCCAATTTATGAATTTCCAATCAAATCCCATTTTCATTAGAACAGGATGCAAGGAATCTCCACTCTACTCTATCATATGCTTTTGACATGTCCAATTTGAGTGCCATAAATGCTTTTTTTTTCCTTTTCTCGATACCATTAAGATAGTGTATGCATTCATGAGTAAGAACCACATTATCAATGATCCGTCTACCAGGAATGAAAGCGATTCGGACTAATGCAACAATGCGAAAAAGGCTTCAATCTATTCGCAATGATTTTAGAGATCACTTTATAAACAACACCACACAAACTAATTGGTCCGAAATGAGCAATAGAAGTTGGTTTTTAACTTTGGGGATCAAAGTGATCAGAGTGTGATTGACACTACGAAGCATTTTGTTGGATTGAAAGAAATTTCTAACAAAGATAGCGTAACTTCTCGTAAATAATGTGCCAAAAGTGTTGAAAGAATAAAGGATTCATACCATCAATTCCCTGAGCTTTGCTTGGATTGAATTCGAAAAGAGCTTTTTTAATTTCCGCATCCTCCACAGCCCGACTAGATCCAGGTTCATTCTTCTTTATGTCGATTTAGGGATCCCAAACAGAATGTCTTGATCACACTCCGGATATTCAGTATGGAACAGCTTGGAAAATGCTTCACTGATTTCAGAGGCTATTGTTTCAGGGGTATCACAAACAGTACCAGTGTCTTTAATTAGTCTATCAATACAGTTCATCTTTCGTCTCATTATCGTGCTAGCATGGAAAAACTTAGTGTTTCGATCCCCCTCCTTAAGCCAATTAGTTCTAGCCTTTTGACTCCAAAAAGTCTCTTCATCCTTGTATGCTTTGTCAATTACACTCCTCAAATTCATCCATTCTTTCCAGTCTCTTTTATTATCCTTTTTTAATTCTGACAGCCTGGAGTTACACTTATCAATGGTTACTGCAGAGTTAGATCTTTGTCTCTTACTCCAACTAAGGAGTGCCATTCTACAGTTGGCAATTTTCCTTTGCACTTGGAACATGGGAGTACCCCTGATATTTTCACTCCATGTTTTTTCAATCACCATGTCAACTCCCTCCCATTGAGTCCATCTTTTATCAAAGATAAACCTTTTATTTCTTTTAGCCACTCCGGGATCCATTTCAAGGTGAAGTAGACAGTGGTCCGAAGCATGTCTATCCACATGGTGCACGCACGCATTGGGATGCTTAATCAACCATCGTGGCGACCCAAAACCCTATCAATTCTTTCTTCAACGAACCCCTCGCCCTTTCTATTATTCGACCAAGTAAATGGGTATCCTTTAAATTGAATCTCCCAATATCCATACTAGTAATGAAGTTTTTAAAGTCAGCAAAACTAGATTCACTTCTCACACGACCGCCCTTCTTATCCTCTTTTTCAGTCAAGTCATTAAAGTCACCCCCAATTATCCAAAGGTTTCCCCACTGATCTTTGGCCAACTCCGGATAACTCCACCGATCCTTCCTAATCCGTCTTCATCAAGACTTCGCATATACGAAAATCACCCAAAAAGTATCCAATGAGTTGTTCGATCGCATTCCAGTTCCACCGTAAATGTGTACAGACCGTTTAGTAACCTTGATTTTATCCGACTTAAAAAACAAGCAGGCCCCCACTAATTCCTAGGGTTCACACAAAGCCATCTATCTTCCAACTTCAATTTCCTACAAACCTGTCTTAACAAAAGCTTCTTTTTTTGTCTCACAAATAAACATAATATCCGGGAGGATGAGTCTCATAGACTCTTTTATTTGTGGAATTGTAGAAGTCCTCCCAACCCCTACAATTCCAAAAGCAAATACTCATTGATCAATTTGGGCCCATTTTAGGGTGCCCACCTCCACCTCGTAGTTCGATTGCACATCTTTTGAAACCCCTCCTTCATTTTTGCTTTTTTCAAATTCATGCATGATTCCTCATTTTTATCATTAACTGATCAAAGCCTCTTTTTGCCACAGTAACGATTCCTCCATTAAAATGCATTCCATGGGTTTCATCCTTAATTATCTTCCTTATTTTTCTTGGTGTACCTTTTCATTTGTTTGGTGGTTCCATCACTCTTATTACCCCGACCTTCACTTACAGATCGAATTTCCTTTAGGGGGGGGATCTGTTGTTTCTCGTTTCCACCATTCCATTCTTGACCTCCCTAGCCACGATCTTCGGCTCATTTTCCTTGTTTTCCTGAGTGTTATCTCCTCTTCGAGTATTAGGGATTCTGGGAAGGGCAACAATCGAATCCCCTTTAGTAGAGGCTTTACAATTCAGCTTCTCCATTAACACTTCCTCTTTTTTACGTCGAGTTTTTCGGATTCGAATTTTTCAAGTTACCAATACTTCGGTTCTCTTCCTCTTTGCTCATATTTTTCCGCCCAGCTTCTTCCAAATCGAAATCTCCTCTTTTTGGCGTATTTCCTTCCTTAGAGACTAAGGGTCTTCCATACTGATTACTAAACTTACTCGTTCCAAATTCCACTGCTCGAATCCACTCACCGAACTGTCCCTCACAGAGGTTGTTGTCTTTTAAATCATCTCGTCTTTTTGACATCCCCTTTCGTGTGTCCGATCGACCCACAAAGAGAAAAGCAACTTTGTAGGTTTTCATACCTAAAATCCACCCAAGACGATTCATTATCAAGGGTAATCTGAGTGCCCCTCATTAGAGGTTTTCCCAAATTGATCTCTCAAGGATTTTAACATATCGACCTTTAGGGCTTCCAGTTTCGAGTATGTTAACATCTCGAGATTTTATTAAATTTTTTCCTATTTTTCTCATTGTTTCCATACAAATCCAATGGAATGGTAAATTCCAAATTTGCACCCACAATTCCACTGTATTAAAGATATCGGGATCGTCAAGAATTCCTTCCGACCAGTCTCGAAGGACAAGATACTAACTTTCAAAGCTCCAGGTTTTACCCTTTCGGACCCTATTTTTATTCCCCTCGAGAAGAATATGAACCGAAGGTGTTCACCCCTATTTCTTGAACCGAAAATGATTCCTTCGTTTGCCGATGCTCAAGACAAGATTTTTAAGCCCAACGGTTGATTTTTTTGTCCCAAAAATTTTCCAATCAGGCTTTTTGACATTCTGCTTGATTTAGCCACATATGTTTTTTCAAGGTGATTTCCTCGGTTTCCTCCTTCGAGAGCTTAAATGTTTTCGCTTTTCCACTAAATCAGATCCATCAAATTTTAACTCTGGGATCCTTGAATCTGAGCTCATCAACCTGGATCCAGTCACCTGTAGACAAAGGGAAACAGAGCAAAACGAGGCAGAAAAAATGAAAAACACACACGCATGCAAGGGGGGGACCGAAAGAACCTTAAAAAAACAATGGAGTATTTGTAATAAATGGAGGGGGTTAAGGTTGTTAGCACAAAGAGAAAACTAAAAATAATTTTGTCAAAGGCTTTCAATAGTAAGAGTCAACATACCCACACTTAAAAGCATAAAAAAAAAACCAAAGCAATTATGGCACTAACAGCTTGGACACACGTCCAACATGCAACAATAAGTAGATTCCATTAAAGAGATTCCAAGCATTAGTAGATCTCAAAATGGGAGCAAAGTGGAACTAAGGTAAACAAACGGCTACAAAGGAAAAGGAAGACACAAAAACTAGGGTTCCCTCTTAGAGAGAGAAACTATCCACTCCAACAAGAGGAGACTTTGGCAAAAAAAAAAAAAAAAAATAGACATGGTGTACTTATCTTTCTCAAAATCTCAATTGATTTCTTTCTTGATTAAGTATGTTGCTCCAAGCCTTCTTCTCCAATATTGCCCCAAGCTTTCTCCTCCAAGACCCTTGATCCCAATTCTACTTAATGAAATGAATACAATGAATATTTCCCGAGTATCTAATGAATGTCTCTCCCAACTTCAACCCTTGGCTTTTATAGGCAACCAATACATTGATAGTACTCTTTGTTAAACAATCGCCTCCATTTTCATTGTTGGTTGGTGAATTCTTGTACTCAATTGATGATTGAGGGAATATGGGGACATGTTGCAAAAAATTGGGTGTTAAAGGTGTATAAAAGTGGTCAAAAAGCTTGGTAGGTGAGTTTTCCATAATTTTCGCATGGAAACGTTGCGAAAAAAAGTGCCCCGACACGCCCGTGTCGCCCCGAACGGTCGGGCCGTGCTGTTTTATCACACAGGAACCAGGGAGACATGGCCCGTGTCTCTGACACGGCCGTGTTGGGAACACGGCCTGGCCATGTCGGAGGCTATTTTGTGCGAAAAATCGAGTTTTTAGCTCCCGGACTTTAACACGGCCGTGTTGCCGCGACACCCACCAGTGTTGGACCAAAAAGGCCCCAAAATGACGCGTTTGGCTTGGAATTTCGAGCGTTTTTGCATCCTTAAACTCCCGGTATGTTTTGACATGAATCCATGGTACGAAATTCACCAAAATTAGCCCCGAATGGTCAATCTACATCAATAAAAGCACCTCTGAGTAATATGAACTATGTACAATCAAAAATTTACAAAACTAACAATAAAATAACTCGAATTCTACTCAAATATACACATAAACCATGCATAAAGACCCTTATCAAACCACCTCCAACTTTGAACTTTGCTTGTCCTCGAGCAAAACATTATATCAAAAAGAGGGATTCAATAAATCACAACATACAAAGATGATTTTTTTCAACATATTGAACATAAGTAGTCAAGTTCTTGGCCTTCTCAACCCGAATTAACCATTAAGTAAAAACATAGTTTTGTAAAACGATCGATCATCAAGAAAGACTCAGTAATATCGACAGCATTATTCGGACTTGAAATCATCACTCCACAAATACTAATAGTTATGAACAACTTCAATTCAATAACGCCATGAAAATACAAGAATTCGATAGATCATTGTAGTTAACTTACTAATCATATAACCAAGCTTCTTGAACTTTATTGGAATGAGAAGTCAAGAGTATTCATTCTCCTCTTTTTTTTTCGTTCTTTTTTTTTGGGACCTTTCGAGACATGCTTCCACTAGGTTTATATTTTGAATTTCTGTTCAAACACTCCTATGGTGGTTTTCCATACTCATATTCGTGTCGCCGTTTTACGTAAAGACAAACATGGGGCTCATGAATGCTCCTAGTTACTAAGCAACAACAAATAGAGTATAAACCTCGATTGATCCGTTTTTTTCTTCGTTTTTTTTTTTTTTTTTCTCTTTTTTTTTTATTCACAAGCTTGGTTTAACAACTAGTTAACCACTACTAAATCATGAGTTCTCGGAAGTTCATAGCACTAAGTATCGTTGTATATGCCTTAACACATCAAGTATTTATGGTGTTGGAAATCTCGTCAAAATTTAGCCCGCATCCACGCTCAATCTATCCTAGACAATCAATTGCTTCACATCAAAACACAAATTAACAAGTTAATATAGGTATAATTGGGCCAAGTTATTGACTAGCAAACATTGAATTTATTACAAAAAATCACATCTTTTGAAAACAAACACACAAGCATTCTCGAAAATGTTATTGTACCCACCTCCAACTTTATGATTCACATTGTCCTCAATGTGAAAGAAAGAAATGGACAAACACACACAACACACTCAAAAAAAAAAGCAAAGAAACTAGAATGATATAAAAGAAGTGGAAAAAGAAAAATACGACCTTACTACAATAGTGGAATTGGTGTTGAGCGATCATTGGGTTGTTTTGCACGGACCTTCAACGACATCTTCATACTTAATCAAAGTTAAGCAACACACAACTCGAATACCGTGAAATCTCAAATATTCCCAATTAGGACAACCAAGAAGATGTTCAAGAGTTTTTTTTTATTTGAAAATGATTCTAAGGACTTGTGATTATTTTGAAAGAAAATAAAATAAAAAATAAAAATAAATGAAAACAATTGCACACAAACATCGGGTTGCCTCCCGGGTAGCGCTTCTTTAACGTCAGATAGTCGGACCATTTCACCTAAATGTGAAGATTTAATCGGGCGGAGCCTTGAACTTATGAAAATTTTTATCTCTTTGAACAACATCGCCACCGTATCGATTTTCGAACAATTGACCTTCACGGTCCTATTTTTCTCGCATGTTATTCTCAAAATGGGATTTATCTGTGGAAACTTTTGTACATTGAACATCGCATACTTTCAAGGATTTATTAGAAGACATATCAAGCAAAGAATCATTTATCCTTATCTCAATCAAGTTTATAGGAAAACAAGTATCATTTATAGGATTTCTCAAAGGAATTTTAAAGATAACTTGTTCACCCCCTACTCTCAAAGTAAGCTTTCCATCATGCACATCAATGAGAGATTTAGCGGTAGCCAAAAAGGGACGCCCTAGAATTAAGGGAACTTCTATATCATCATGCATGTCAAGAATAATAAAATCAACTCGAGAATATCAATCTTAACTAGCACATCTTTAACAATACCTCTAGGATGTTTAATCGATTTATCGGCTAATTGAATGTCCATCCTAATAGGTTTAAGTTCACTTAATTCCGCATGCTTGAATGTTTCATAAGACATCACGTTGATACTAGCTCCCAAGTCGGCTAGTGCCCTATCAACAGTAAAAACCATCAATTGTGCAAGGGATAATAAAGCTTCCTGGATCATTAAATTTTTGTGGTAGTTCATTGGAAGGACATTTATCATTCAATTGCACATTTGATAATTTGTTAAGCTTATTTTCACTAGGAATGATGTCATTAAGATCCCTAACATGCTTTGAATGAGGGTCAACAAATGGAATATTGGCATGTAATTGTTTGAAAGAATCAAGGTACTTACCAAATTTGTCCTCCCTTCTATCTTCTTCGGCTAGACTCAAAAGGGATCTTGGGCTTGTATTCTCGCAATCTCTTTTTCATGAGCTTTTCTTTGGGCATGTCATCCTCCACGATTTCGATGGCGGCATTAGCATTATCATGCTCATGTGGAAAATCGATGGTGATTGCCTTTACATGCTCCCTTGGGTTTGGCTCGATTACCGCAAACTACCTTGTGGCCTTTCGAAATCATCTTCGCAATCTGCCTATTTGATTTTCCATATTATGGATAGATGCCTCTTGATTTCTCAAGGATGTTTCCACCGCCTAGAATCGGGTATTTGTTGATTGCACAAACTTTGTTATAAGATCTTCCAAGTTAGGTTTAACTTGATTTGTGGCTGAAATCGGGAGACGTGTGTAGATCGAGATTGGGATTAGGTCGTGGTTGGCCTTGGTTTCCCCAACCGAAATTAGGATGTTGTCTCCACCAAGATTATATGTGTTGTTGTAAGGATTACTTGGGTAATTTCGCCTGATTCCCAACGCGTAATTAGCTTTGTTCACTTGAGGTATTGTGTGTGGGCAATCCCGATGATTATGCAATCCTCCGCAAGTTTCACAAGATAAAACATGCGGTGGTGGTGGTTTAGGAGCCTCTAGATCGTCGATCTTTTGGGTCAAAGCTTCGACTTGTGCAAATTAGTGTAACCACCGCATCCGCATTATAAACACCCACCTTCTATTAGGTTTACCTCGTGCGGATTGCCATTGATAGCCATTCATGGCCATTTCCTCTATCGATCTTGGGCGCTTTTGGTGCTTTATTGTTCAAAGTCCCCCAACCGCCTCATCAATCATTTGCCTTGTTGACGAGAGTAGCCCGTTGTAAAACGTTTGGACTTGCATCCAAACGGGAGGCCATGATGTGGGCATTTTTGCAACAACTCTTTGAATCTCTCCCAAGTGTCGTACAAAGTCTCGTCGTCCTCTTGAGTGAATGAAGAGATTTCATTCCTCAATCGTGCGGTTTTGGCGGGTGGAAAATATTTCAAAAGGAACTTTTCCACCATAATACTCCATGTTGTGATTGTTCCTTTGGTAAAGTGTTTAGCCATTGTTTAGCCCGCCCCAAGAGTAAATGGGAACAGCGTAAACGGATGGCATCATCGAGACCCCATTGATTTTGAATGTATCACAAATTTCGAGAAAATTTGCGATATGATTATTCGGATCTTCGTGCGGTAGGTCGTCAAATTGAACAAATTGTTGCACCATTGGAATGACATTCGGTTTGATTTGAAATTATTGGCTACAACAAAGAGCACTTACGATGCTAGATGACGTGCCGTCCATGGATGGTTTGGCATAGTCATACATAGTTCTTTGTTGTTAAATCCGCCATGGCGAAATCCTTGCTTTCGTTAATATCTTCTTCGTGGTCCGTATTAGTACTTTCCTCCTCGTGTTGCTCCGGTGTCGCTTCCAAATTTGGCGACGAGTGAGGCTTACACCGTGGGTAAACAAAGAGGATAAGTATAAACCAAGACTTACAAAAATAGATAAAAAGAAAGATAATGGTAAAAAAATAAAAATAAAAAAATGATTAAATTAACAAAAATAAAGCGTTCTTAATATTACAATCCCGACAACGGCGCCAAAACTTAATGGCTCAAAAGCTACCTTTAAAACCGTAGGCAAGTGCACCTATCGTTTTATAGTATAGATTATTGAGTATCGAGTGTCATTCCCACGAGGATTGTAAGTACTAATAATTACCGTCTTTTTGTTATTTAATCTAACAATTTTCAGTTTTTGTTTGATGAAAAAGGAAAACAAATATAAATTGTAAAAATGAAGAAAGATTTGTAAAATAAGAAATCAAGAGATAGAAATGTGTTTGAATGTAAATCCTCTAGAATATTTTTGTGATTTGACAAGTTAAAAATACAACCGTAAGCCCTTAAGCAAAAATCAACCTCTTTTAATAAAATCTCATGTCTTGTGGACCGTAGAAATTCCCAATTTAAGTTAAACCCTTTCTCAAGGCGAAAAACTTCTAATCTCAAGTTGATTAATCTGAAATCTCTTTCTAGTTAAAACCCCCAAGACAGCATTATAACGATTTGTGAATTCCCATATTAGGTTTGACCCTAATCCAGAAGATTTATGTCGTCCTATATCTAGGATTGCATGCAACTCTTTTCACTTATATAGGTTCTATTTCACCATGAATATCTCGATTTCTGGATGAAAAATAAACTTCAAATCAATATTGCGCATATATCAATTCGAATGAACGAAGCATAATATAAGTGAATCACACAAAATATGAAGATTTTATTAAAAACATACACACCTTAATCACAAATCCATTCTAGAGTTCATTACATTCAAACACTAGGAGTTTAGCTACACATGATTTTGACCAAAGAATAAATTACACAAGAAGATTTAAGTATTGTAGACATGGTGTACTTATCTTTCTCAAAATCTCAATTGATTTCTTTCTTGATTGATGATGTTGCTCCAAACCTTCTTCTCCAATATTGCCCCAAGCTTTCTCCTCCAAGACCCCTTGATCCCAATTCTACTTAATGAAATGAATACAAAGAATATTTCTGAGTCTCTAATGAATGCCTCTCCCAACTTCAACCCTTGGCTTTTATAGGCAACCAATACATTGATAGTACTCTCTTTTGTTAAACAATTGCCTCCATTTTCATTGTTGGTTAGTGAATTCTTGTACTCAATTGATGATTGAGGGAATATGGGGACATGTTGCAGCAAAATTGGGTGTTAAAGGTGTATAAAAGTGGTCAAAAAGCTTGGTAGGTGAGTTTTCCATAATTTTCGCATGGAAAAGTTGCAGAAAATGTGCCCGGACACGCCCGTGTCGCCCAGAACGGCCGGGCCGTCTGTTTTATCACACAGGAATCGGGCGACATGGTTGTGCTTCCCAACACGGCGCCGGTCGTGTCTCTCGGACACGGCCGTGTTGGGGAACACGGCCTGGCCGTGTCGGAGGCTATTTTGTGCGAAAAATCGAGTTTTTAGCTCCCGTGAACACGGCCGTGTTGCCCGACACCCCGCCCGTGTTGGACCAAAAGGCCCCGAAATGACGCGTTTGGCTTGGAATTTCGAGCGTTTTTGCATCCTTAAACTCCTCGGTATGTTTTGACATGAATCCATGGTCCGAAATTCACCAAAATTAGCCCCGAATGGTCAATCTACATCAATAAAAGCACCTCGGAGTAATATGAACTATGTACGATCAAAAATTTACAAAACTAACAATAAAATAACTCGAATTCTACTCAAATATACACATAAAACGTGCATAAAAAGACCCTTTATCACCGTTGTATGCCAAATTCAAAGCAAGTGCAAATTTTGGCTTAGTGAAGTCGCGTTCTTGGGACATATAGTATCCGACACGGGATTGCGGTAGATCCTTCAAAGGTACGCATACGGTGGTTGAATGGAAACAACCCGTCAGAATGGAAATCGAAATTTCTAGGACTAGCTGGATATTATCGAAGATTTCTAGGACCACTCACTCGACTAACCCGCAAGCAAGTCAAGTTTGAGTGGAATGACAAGTGTGAGGCAAGTTTCAAGAGTCAAGAAACGACTTACTACGGCTCGATCTTAGCCCTTCTAAAGGGAACCGAAAACTTTGTCGTCTACAAAGATGCATCAAAAGAAGGACTAGGAGCAAGGTGCTCATGCGAGAAAGGAAAAATTATCGCTTATGCATCACAAAAACTCAAGCCGTATGAAGCCAATTACCCAACGCATGACTTGGAATTGCGCGCTAGTTTTCGCGTTGAAGAAATGGAGACATTATCTCTACGGAGCAACATTCACGGTTTTCACGGATCATAAGAGCTTGAAGTATATGGATGGAGTTGATTGAGGACTATCACTTTGATATTCAATACCATCCCGAAAGCTAACGCCGTAATGACGCTCTAAGCGAAAAAGCGAGCTTAGCCGGACTTATGATTCGAGAGTGGGAATCATTAAAAGAGGCTGAGATTGGAATCGACGAGAACCAATACTCGATTTCATGTGCTAACATTTCGATTACACCCAATCTGGAATGAGATCAAAGAAGCACAAGAGAAAGATCTGACGATCTTCAAAATCAAGGAGAAGATACTTAAAGGAGAAAGATCATAATTCTCGGTACACGAAGATGGAGTTATGTTCGCTTTATTTTTAGCTTCACCGCAAGTGTACGGTGTAGTTTATAGAATAGGGTAAGCAAGGTCGTATCCACGGAGACTAATAAATTAATGCGCTAAGTATTGAACTAAGATAGCCTTATTTTTATTTAGACGATCGAAATTGAATGATTGTTGTGGAAGAAAAGATAAGAATAACCACAAAAACACAAGATGAAAATAATAGTGGAATTACCAAGGAAATGAAATGGATTCCCGGGTTATGGTTTCAATTAATATTCCTCTTGTTTTACGATTTAATCAAAGCCAAAGTTATTATCAATACGCATATAAGACGATCACAACGGTATTTTATCCTCCTCTTGAGATGTATATAAAGTGTAGATTGAAATATCTATGCTAGTATCTCTACTCAACATAAGATACACAACTCCCAAATGCACAAAAGATCAAATATCCTCACAAATATTCACAAACCTCTCGATTATGAAAATATTCATGTCAAGTACTTAAGATCTAATATTGGAACTCATCTCTCGAATTATGAATCAATATATCAAACATGCTAAATCATTGGCCAAATGATAAAACAAGAATAAGAACAAAGTACTCAAATAGGCTTCAAGACAATAACTTCAATTAAGATTAAAACAATTAACAAGAGTTTAATTAATCTACTTCCAAAACCCGAAAATCACAAGAAGTTTAGCTACCCATTATATATAAACAACTCATAGACAAATTGTTCATCTTCATAAGAAGCTAAAATGAAAGATTAAAGCACAAAGAATGAGAAAACTTAGGGAAATGGATAATCTCTCGATTAATCTTCAATCCTCAAGCTCCGATTCGATCCGATTCTTCCATTGATTCTTCCTTGATGAAATTGATGTGTTTCTTGTGTTCTTGGGTGTATTCTCACCTTTCCTCCATACCCTAGATCAAGCCTCCCATGTATGTATTTATAGCCCCTAAAAAGTCCAAGAAAAAGGTTCCGCCGGCCAAGCGGCGCCAAAGAATTTTGCAAAATCGAAGCCGCACTGAGTACGCTGCAGCGCCACCTAAAAAAAAAAAAAAATAGTCTTGTCTTTGTGTCAGAACGGATGCCTCGTGGAATTTGCTTTTGAGCCCTTCTTCAAAGTTGTAGCTCTATCTCTTAGCTTTCCATAGCCACTTGAATCATCTCAAAATCAATTTTGTAGAGAAAGATATGGCCAAAATACGAAACGCTGCCAGTGATGGAAATTTCGGACTCGTTTGGACGTTTCTTCAAATCAATCTCTTTTGTTTGCTCGTTTGTACTTCTTTTGATACACGATTCATTACTATGACTATAAACTCAATATAATTGGCTCTCAACATGGCTTGGCTACTCAAATGACTCAAAATACTCAAAAACAACACAAAACTCAAGTCTTGAAGCCCAAATCAATGGTATAAAACCAAGTGAACAAATACCCCAAACTTAAATCATTGGCCGTCCCGGTCAACACTTTTAAAAACAAGACAAAACATGACTGGGAGTAATGAAAAGTTAAACGCACAACAACTCCATAAAATTTTGTATTGTTCATTGTAGGTATCAAGCAACGAATTAACCAAGCCCTCAAACATCTAACATAGAGCACATATTAAAGAAACCATGGTAAATGCTAAGAATTACACCTCACAAAGATCAAGTGTATACTCTCATCTCGAATGAATATAGGACATGTTTACGCTCAATTCAATTCATTATTGCGAGAATTACCATAGGCTTGCAAATCGTCTCATATCTCCGCCACTAGGATGTATGCAAAATTGTGAATCAAAAAGGACTTTTTTCCTTTGGTTGTAATGAAGGCTCTTTGGTTGGGGTAGGAAAATATAGATAGAGTGACTCAAACTCGAGCGTATAGACCGGTGAGCATATAATTCATCTACATTAAAGCTCAATATGCTACTCAAATCACCTCTCATTTTCACCAACTCTTCTTATCTCCATCCCCTTTATTTTGTAAACTCAACCATTCACATTACAATTCTTAACCTCCAAGTTCATTCAAAGAAAACTCATTCATCAATCTATTTTTTTTACTCTTATATGAGTTTTCAACATTTCATATCTCCTTTTTATTTCTCTTTTGTTCTCATCAACCAACTATAACATCACCTTCTAACATTTTGATTTCACCCATTCACCCTTATTCAATTCCTTTACTCAATGCTATACGCTCAAGTGTTGGGTAAAAGATTTATCAAGTTAAGGCTTGAATTGTGGCTATTAAAAATTAGGCAATAGGCTCAAGTTGGCTAACTAGGGATTTCAATATCATCATTAGGTAAGCAAAAGGCTTGAAGGGCTAACAAAATGGCCTTTGATCATTTTCACACCGCATACAACATGTGACCTTGTGACAGAGATGCGAGCAAGTTCTAGAATTCTAACAACATGAATGATACACTCAAATTACAAACAAGATCGCACAAAATAGAAGCAAAAAGGCTCAAAATCTCACAAGCTTGTAAATATGTAATTCAAAGCATCATACCACGTTCTCAATATCCATATGCTTAAAGTCATCTATTCATGGCTCAATCAACTCATACTCGACACCCAATCCAAACAATACAAAATTTTCAAAAATAAAGCACGAGAATCTCAATATCGGTCAACTCACTCTCTAAGCTCTATGAAAGCAATAAACGTGCTAAAGATGTAAACGTGCTTCTAATGCAATGCAACCTAAAATGCTCTACATGCAACTATATGAAAACACACAAAAATGCAAATTTATTATTTTTTTAATCCACACATTTCATATCAAAATAACTATCTCCCCTAAACTTAAATGAAATTATATCACACGTAAGAGAAGATAGAATTTCAATATAAAATCGTGTGGATTTACCTAATTCATTGTGCGGGTGGTGGCCCTCCTTGGCATCTCCTCATATCGCTAGGACTTCTTCCTTCAACCATCACTTCAAATTTTGTACCTTAATATTATCTCACTGAAGGGCGCGACGGTCGTGGCGCTTTGCGCACGGGCCTGCCGTTCTTCATGCCGAAGCCACATTATTCCTCCTCCGGGCATGCACATGCGCCTAGCACATAGGTCACCCGTGCGTGATGCCGCATAACAACACTCAATTTTTTTTTTTACAAAAGAAAAAACAAACAAAAACAAAAATCACACCACAAACCGTTGGGTTGCCTCCCAACAAGCGCTATATTTAACGCCTTTAGCTTGGCCGCTGTTATTTCAGATTCGTACCACCTTTGAATGCATATATTAGCTCGCTTTGGATCGTGGTCAAGAACCGTTTTTTGCTCTGTTTGCATCTAGTAATGCATACTTAGGCTTTCCAAGTAAGTAGTGGAGTCCTGATGTTGGAACACTTTGATTTGAATTATGCTCATGTTGTCCATGCGTGTACGCATATTCCGTGCTTGTCTCATTATGGAATAGTTTTCTTATATCTTGCACGCAATGCACGGGCGTACACACATGGTTCGTGTGTTCCTTGTCCTGTTTTTGCTCCTTTTCGGTACCACACACGGCCGAAAGTGCATAAACACACAATCCGTATTGGTTCCGAACTTTCTTGCTTTTCCAGGATCTTCATCTTCTAGTATTCTACCACTCATTTGATGAATGGCACTAGATTGTTCCTTCGAGTTGGCTTCAGTGGTGCTTAAAAATTGGCTCTTTTGATGTTGCCCACCAACAATTGTAACTAATTGGCCCATTTGAGTCTCGAGATTTTTCAATTGTGAATCCATAGTATTGGCCAATGTGTCAATTGCAACTTCATATTGTCCATCTTTGCTTTGTTTTTGGTAAGGCTATTTCCCATTTCCCTCATGAATAAATTTATTTAACTCATAAATGAAGTCGTTTGATTCATGAATTAAATGAGGTGTCTTCCAAAGATGGTTTCGCCTCTTCCATCCGAACGGGTGCACCTATACCAATTCAAAGAAACAAATCAAGCATTGTAGAAGTAGAATTTACAAAAAAAAATGAAAAAATAAAAAAAATGTCTAAATTAAGAATAATTCAATCTATCGCAATATTAGAACCAAAAATTGTATTAGTCCCCGACAACGGCGCCAAAACTTGTTCGCCTTATTTTTAGCTTCTCCGCAAGTGTACGGTGTAGTTTATAGAATAGGGTAAGCAAGGTCGTATCAACGAGACTAATAAATTAATGCGCTAAGTATTGAACTAAGATAGCCTTATTTTTATTTAGACGATCGAAATTGAATGATTGTTGTGGAAGAAAAGATAAGAATAACCACAAAAACACAAGATGAAAATAATAGTGGAATTACCAAGGAAATGAAATGGATTTCCGGTTATGGTTTCAATTAATATTCCTCTTGTTTTTACGATTTAATCAAAGCCAAAGTTATTATCAATACACATATAAGACGATCACAACGGTATTTTATCCTCCCTCTTGAGATGTATATAAAGTGTAGATTGAAATATCTATGCTAGTATCTCTACTCAACATAAGATACACAACTCTCAAATGCACAAAAGATCAAATATCCTCACAAATATTCACAAACCTTTCGATTATGAAAATATTCATGTCAAGTACTCAAGATCTAATATTGAAACTCATCTCTCGAATTATGAATCAATATATCAAACATGCTAAATCATTGGCCAAATGATAAAACAAGAATAAGAACAAAGTACTCAAATAGGCTTCAAGACAATAACTTCAATTAACATTAAAACAATCAACAAGAGTTTAATTAATCTACTTCCAAAACCCGGAAATCACAAGAAGTTTAGCTACCCATTATATATAAACAACTCATAGACAAATTGTTCATCTTCATAAGAAGCTAAAATGAAAGATTAAAGCACAAAGAATGAGAAAACTTAGGAAATGGATAATCTCTCGATTAATCTTCAATCCTCAAGCTCCGATTCGACCCGATTCTTCCTTTGATTCTTCCTTGATGAAATTGATGTGTTTCTTGTGTTCTTGGGTGTATTCTCAGCCTTTCCTCCATACCCTAGATCAAGCCTCCCAAGTATGTATTTATAGCCCCTAAAAAGTCCAAGAAAAAGGTGAAGAAACATAGTAATTTCCGCCCGAGAGACTGGGCGCCGGATGGATGCGCGCTGCGGTGCCCAGCAATTTCGAAAAACTCGAGCCGCCCGGGCGCGCTAGCAGTGTTGGCGGCGCTCAGCGCCCACCTAAAAAAAAATCAATAGCCTTGTCTTTAACGGGCGCCGCAAGTCAGTGGGACGCCAGCTGCTAACGCGCCGCCCGAGTTTTCACCCACCAAATGTTAGACTTTGCTTTTGATCCTTTCTCCAAAGTTGTATCTCTATCTCTTAGCTTTCCATAGCCACTTGAATCATCTCAATATCAATTTTGTAGAGAGAGTTATGGCCAAAATACGAAATGCTGCCGATGATGGAAATTTCGACGCGTTTGGACGTTTCTTCAAATCAATCTCTCTTTGTTTGCTCGTTTGTACTTCTTTTGATACACAATTCATTACTATGACTATAAACTTAATATAATTGGCTCTCAACATGTCTTGGCTACTCAAATGACTCAAAATACTCAAAAACAACACAAAACTCAAGTCTTGGAAGCCCAAATCAATGGTATAAAACCAAGTGAACAAGTTATCGGGTTCAAATCGAGTGTGTGTACCGAATGACGAGCGATTAGAAATAGAATCTAGCAGAGGCACACCGTTCAAAATACACTATACATCCTGGAGGAAACAAGATGTATAAGGATTTGAAACGGTTATTGGTGGATAAACATGAAGAACCAAGTAGCGAGAATTCGTTGCGAGATGTTTGACTTGTCAACGGGTAAAAGCGAGAACACCAACGACCATCCGGTTTGCTACAACCGTTGAGAATTCCCGAGTGGAAATGGGAACATATAACGATGGACTTCGTGATGGATCCACCAAGGACCAGAGAGGAGGCCATGATGCTATTTGGGTAGTTTTAGACCGACTCACGAAATCGCACACTTTTTACCCATCAAGAAAAACTCGACACTTGGAGAAACTTGCATGCATTTATATCGAGATATCATTCGATTGCATGGAGTACCGATCGATATAGTATCCGACAGAGACCCGAGGTTTGTCTCCAGTTTTTGGAAGTGCTTGCACGAGGAATGGGTACCTCACTAAGTTTCAAAGACGACAAAGAAGACATCCACAAACCGATGGACGGTCCGAGCGAACAATTCAAACCCTTGAAGATATGTTGCGAGCCCGCACTGTTGATTTTCAAGTAAGTTGGGATTCGCACTTACCATTAGCCGAGTTCGCCTACAAACAGCTTATCGTGCCACGATTGGGATGGCACCTTACGAGGCATTATATGGGCGAAAGTGTAGATCCCCACTACACCGGAGATTGACGACTAATGGACTCCGAAAGAGAAACGAAAGTCGCCCTCGATTCCAAAGGTCGACTTAGTTCAGGAGGCCATGGAGAAGGTCAAGTTGATCAAGGAGCGGATTCGCACAGCTCAGAGCCGCCAAAAGAGTTACGCGGACAAGAGAAGAAAGGATTTGGAATTTTTTAGTCGGTGATGAAGTATTTCTCGAGACTCTCACCACGAGAAAGGATTGATCAATCCAAAGAAATGAGGCAAGTTGAGTCCGAGATATGTTGGACCTTACAAGATTTTTGCAGAGGATCGGGAAGTTAGCCTACAGACTCGAGTTACCAGCACCATATGCGGGAATGCACGATGTATTCCACGTGTCGAGACTGAAGAAGTATCAACCAGATCCCGAGCATATCATCACTCGAGATACTCCTCCTCTAATGGAAAATCTATCCTACACCGAGAGGCCAACCTGATCATTGATCGCGGATACAACGATTGCGTAAGAGAGAAATTCCGATGGTTAAAGTGGTGTGGCGAACCACAACCGAGACGAAGACGCAACGTGGGAGATGGAAGAAGACATGAGGAATCAATATCCGAACTATTAAAGATAATTTGGGGACCAAATTCTTTTAAGGAGGAGGATGTGAAGCCCCGATTTTTCCGAAGCTATTAATTGATCCTTATTGTCGTTTATACTTTTGATCGACTATTTTACCGCGTCATTTTGACGAGTAATTATTAATAATATATACATTTTGTATTTTATTTCATTTTATTTAATTACTTGTGATCATGATCTTTATTAATTATATTCCTCATTTATGATCACTTGATTGATCATTATTACTATTTTTGTATTTATTAGTCACCTTAGAATTTTAAGAGACTATTTATTTTAGAGACTTTTACGTTATAGAATTAAGATTTTGATTTAGATTAAGTGATCATGAGACTTACAAGTGATCAAGGAAATCACTAAATATTTTGGAGATTGATATATTTCATCTATTATCATCAAATTTGGGACAAAAAAAATATGGAATTACCATAATACCCTTGAAGTGGACGGCCAACATGGTACTTTTGGAGTAAAAATATCATCCAACTCTTGTACACCTACAACATATATTAGTCATCTTGTGTATAATTATACCATTAATTCAAACATTATACACATCATCTCTCACATTACTTCTTTAATATTTTTTTCGCCAACATGTTGGAAGTCTTCCAACATTCCATTCAAACCAAGTCTTGCCCATACTTTGACCTTCAAATTGTCTCCCATGCATGAGGCAAAATGCAAGACACAATTTGAGCAAAATTTTCTCTCCTCTCTCCTTGGTGTGGACGGCCATATGGCCTATTACACAAAACAATTCATCTTATTTTCATCTAACACATTTATTCTCTAACAAAAATCCTTCTCCTTCTCTCTAAAAACTCCCAACTTCTCTCTATTCTTCCTCTCACTTTCTTCTTCAATACTTAGAAAAAATTTCAACATTTCCTCCTTATACTCCATAAAAATCGAACCATCACTATACCAAGGTAAGAAATTTTAGCTTCAATCCATTTTTGATATCACATTGTTCATCTCTTCCACCTTCTTAACTTAAGTTTGAATTTGGTTTGGAGGTACATTTGGAAGACCTTGAAGATTAGAGCTTGACAAACGATTTTGAAGAAGGACCTCAAGCTTGAAGAGAAAATAGTAGAGGAAATTAGACTACAAGGTAAAATTAAGTACTAGACCCCTTCTTCCCTATTCTTTCTATTTTTTCAAATTTTAACACCCCTTTTTCATTTTTGAGAAATAGGGGCTGACCTTAGGAGATTTTGGAGTGGAACCAAAATTTCCAATTTTTAAGCTTCAACTAGTCTCCAAACATCCACTACACAAGGGTAAAGCGTAGTCCTTCTCATTTCCTTATTTCCTTCTTTTTCTCCTTAATTTTTCTCTCATTTTTCTAACTCCAAATTTTGATATTTTTTTGAATTAGGGGCTGACCTAAGAAGCTCATCCAAAAATTGTGAAATTATCCTTTTATTTCACAATTTCCAATTTTAAGGTGGGTGGAAAAATATTTTCCAATTTTTAGGTGTTTTGATTAAATGCATGTAGAAAATTTGATCATGAGCTTTGAGGTATATATGTATTGCATGTCAATTTTATATATCAAATCATGAAAATTCTCAAGAGTTGCTCAAAATTGCTATTTATTGAATTTTAGGTGCATGCATGTACACTTTAATGTTCTAATTAATGAATTCTTGTATGTATTGGACATGCATGTGTATGATCTTTAAAATCCATGTTTTGGATGATTTATAACCTGGACAAGTCGAGCATAATTGATTAAATTTCAATTTTGGACTTAAAAATGTAAAAATGGAAAGTTGGTGGACTAAATTGCAAGAAAATAAAAGTTAAAGGACCCCTCTGCAAATTTCGAAATTTGGGACTGTAATCAGGTTCAAAAATGACTTTTGGACATTTTAATAAAGTTTTAAGAGTTTTAAGATAAATAAAATCAACTTTTAAAAGCCCAAAGACCGTAGTTGTAAAATTTTAAAAGTTTAAGGGCTACTTTGCAATTTTTAAAAATGTACCAGACCTTAACTTTAAAATTTGAAATTTTACTCTTAAGGTACTGGGAATTAAATATTTTAAAAGTATTCCAAAAATCCAAGTGTTTAAGGCTTGGAAAGTAATTTTTCTAAAATTGAGGGACTAATGTGTAAAATACTAAACTTGAGGACCCAAATTCAATTTCCAGGACTTATGCAGCCCATGTACTTGGAAATACTAACTTAACCATAACTTAATTATATTTTGGACCCAAGGTTCAAATTTCATAACAATTGGATCCCTAAAAGCCTTAAAGGCAATTATTTTAAAATGGGACAAAAATGATATTTTCAAACGTTAAAGGACCTATACATATTGATTTTAAAAACTGCTTTTGTCCCAATATCCTACTAACCTTAGTGACATTTTCCAACTTGAATCACATTAAAAGCCCTTCCGGTTTGTGAGTTCTGAATTTTTAAAACTTAAGGTCCGAATTGGCAATTTTTACAAATTTGGGGCCAATGTGAGAATTTTACAAAATCTCGACCTCAAAATTTGAAAAACCTGAGTCTATGGACAATTTGTAGAATTTAGGAACTGACCTCATAATTTTTCAAGGTCGGATTATTTATTTATTCAATTTTTAACCCCAAAATTGTTGGTTTTTACAAAACGGGGCTAGATTACAATTTCTCTTTTATAAAGGACCTAACTCAAATTATTTTATCTTTTACTAAAATAGCCCTGGACCCTCTGACTTGGATATTTAATTTAAGTATTTTATTTTCCCAAAAACCCTTGACTTATCGGATCGACTTGACCGATTAATACCCGATCGCGGAGCGACTTCTCCTCGCCTTGCAATTTGAATCTATAACGGGACTCATGTTCCACCTAATCTTTCAAGATATCTAAGGTTGCTTATCCTTCCGATAATCATCTTCATCCAAAAACTCCACCAACGCCATAATTGCCACTCGCGTTTTTCAAAAATTTCCTAAAATCTGCTTCCATGAATCAATAATACTCATTGCCTGGTTGGTATCAGTAGTTACTTTCTGCGAGTCAACTTGGTGTGTCGAGCTCACGACTCGGAATGGATACGTCGGGGATGGAACCAGGCAGCTCGGCTGCTATTCCACTCTTCCTACTTATCCCATCGTCCCTAATCCCGCAAATCCGAGGGACGGAGTTTGTCCAAGGGAAGCGGGTCGTAGTCTTGAGGTATAATCATGATTATGACAGATCCGAGCCTTGCAAGCTCCACTGGGATTTTGTCTTTGCCTACGGGCGATAAGGTGCCGTCTTGGACCATACTTGACCGGGAGTTACAAGGAAGAACGAAGGAATCGTTGTCTCATCCACACGATTTCGGAGTTATTGGACCCGTTTTGGTTGGCGTTATATTTCCGTGCGCAACCGCTACCTATTTTGCATTGGTTGGCGCTACAAATCCATACGCAATCATTATTGCCTTGCATAGGATTGGCGTTACACTTCCGTGCGCAATCCTACCGTCTTGGATCAATCACATAGTGCTGTGTGACCATGAACTGTTTTCTTGAACTGTATAAATATACTATTGTATTATTTTATCACGACGCTTGCGAATTGTGTGTGAATTCATGCATCATACTCACGCGTTTTCATATAACTGTTTTCTCACATTAACTATATTGCGCCACAATCGCACACGATCACCCCATCCACTGAGATTTCTCTCATCCCCACCTTTTTCTATCCTTAGATGAGGATTTCGTTGATGATCTTTGAACCGGCTCGGATTGAGACCTTGTACTACGCTTGTTGGATTTACTATTTCTTGTTGTTGATTGGACTCTTTTCTTATGTTGTTGTCGGACTTTTGTATTTCGTTCCATTCGGATTTGTAATTAAGGCGTATGACCCTTTGACTTTAAGTTGCTATATTTTGTTGATTTTCGGGTTGTAATTTGGATGATGGATTGTAGACTGTAAGATTTATTCGTACTTGTATCTGTTATTTATTTCCGCTGCTATGTAGACTCTGTCTCATTAGGTTCTCGTCGATATTTGTCTGGGACTTTGTTTGGTTATTGTATTTAAGTTGTGGATCGTCGTCGCGCGTCCCGTTTGGGGCGTGACAAATTTTGTTTTTCTATATGAAAATTCAGAAAATTCAGAAAACATGACTTTGTTTTCTAATTTATTTATTTTTTAATGTTTTCTTAGAAAATCTATTTATTTATTTTATTAGTTTTTAATTTTCAGAATTATTTTATGTTTCAAAAAAACTTGAACTAACTTGAACACTGCCCGATAAGCTTAATGGATTGGAAATAATAGCCCGAACACGACCACGACAAAAAATTTGATAGCCCACGCACGACCCATTAAGCCCTGGTAAGTATATTTATTTATATTTTATTTATTTGTTTATTATTATTTTTGGCTCATTTGAACAATTTAGAGTGTTGGCTCGTTAAACTATTTATTAATATATTATAATATTATTTTTTTCTCCAAAGATTTATCACATATAAAGCCACTTAGTAAGTTAGAATTAGAGAAAAATTATGTAAAAAAGATATTATTTAAGTTATCGGGTTTAACGAGGCTTATTGGATTGACCCGACATCGACCCGATTTCTTATTGTTCTTATGGGATTGGCCCGATAAGCGGCCCAAACCCGATAACATGTTTTCTATTCTAGTTGTGTTTCTAAATTCATTCTAAATTCTAGCATTTTTTCAAATTTTGAGCAATAATCGTTATCCTTAAAAAATGGTGTATGTATTTTTAAATTTATAAAGTAAAATATTCAAAAGTTCAAGTTTCTTTTAAATGAAAAATTATTTCTGAAAATTAATTTTAAGAAAGTAATAAAATAAATAAAAAAATTCCCAAAAAATAAATAACTAAATTATCGGGAAAAATAAGAAAATTGATAAAACAGAGTCACGACTTACTTTTTCACCTATATGATTAAGGTTTTTTTGGCATTAATTAGTTAAATAGATGTTAAAAGTGCTTTAGTTTAATAAATTAGCCTAGAATATATCCTCGATTGTTTGTATCTAATAGCAAGTGCCTCATAAGTTCTCATCTGTAACACCAAAGATACAATAGTTCCACCAAACAAGCCCGTTCGAGCTTGCAACGGGACAACAACCTTTGACTCCACACACTTTGGCCATCGACCTAGAAGATGGGCGGAGTCCAGGGGCAACAAGAAAGGCTAAGTCATGGGAGGAGCAGGCCGACTTAGCCCGATCATGCTTAGAGAAAGCCCTCAAGAAGATGAAGAAGTGGGCGGACGAGAAGAGAAGGCCAAAGGAGTATAACATGGGCGATTAAGTCTTCATTAAGCTTCTACCGCAACAATTCAAAGCGTTACAGGGCATGCACAAGGGCTTGGTGAGGCACTATGAAGGGTCGTTCCCAATCACTGGTAAGGTATCTTAACGTCGACCTACCTGATACTTTGAAAATTCATCCGGTCTTCCACGTTAGTATGTTGAAGCCATATCATGTGGACGAGGAAGACCCAAGCCGAGGGTATTCGCAGTGAGCTCCTCCCGTGGTGACCAAGTCATATGACAAGGGCGTTGAAGAGGTGCTCATGAAGAGGATCGTTTGAAGGCAAGGTGTTCCACCTCGTACTCGATGACTTAATCAAATGAAAGGGGCTACGTGAGTCCGGCGACATGGGAACTTGAAGAAGACTTGCGGCGATTCGACCACAACTTAGCGAGTACGAGGTGATTGTTTGATAAATGGTTTTATCATGATTTTGATGATTTTGTTTTTATACCATAACAATGGTTTTAAAGGTTGTCCAAATACTCCTAAATGATTTAAAATGGTTTTAATATTTTCCTAGAGTATTTCCTCAAGTTTATTTTTGATAATATTGGACAAACACTTTTAATGATTTTATGTCAAAGGTTTCTTTCATTGAAACTATGTTTCTAAATGTTGTCCTAATACTCCCGATTGGTCTAAAATATCTTTACGAATTTTTGGAGTATTTATTGGAATTTATATCGGACAACACTTCTTGTATTAATGTGTTATTTCATCAAAACTATATTTCTAATGTTGTCCTAAATACTCCCGATCGGTTTAAAATATTTTTACGAATTTTTCGGAGTATTTCTTGAGGTTTATGTTCGACAAAAAATCGGACAACTTGTCATTGAGGAGAATGAAGACTGGCCGACCAAAGAGAGCGACCGCACAGGAATACATTTGAAAAATGAACGTATTGAACTCCAAAAATGGGTCGGTGACCGGTCCCCATAGGGGGACCGGTCGCACCCTAAAGCGCGCCGATCGACCCCCTCTTGGACCGGTCTCCCTAGTGAAAATTTGTTGTATAATCATCTTTCCCTTATTAGTGCGCGACCGGTCATCTTAAGTTTGACAAGAAAATTCTAACCGTTGTGCGTGACAGATGACTTTTCCTTAAATTGTGGAATTGATTTCTAACAGACTATAATCTTGTTTTTAATTGCAATTTTTTGTAGAAATCGGATTCCAAGAGGAGCCTATCAAGTATCAATCTTCTCCTATAAATAGAGGAAGATTTGAAGCACAACAATAAGAGAGAACAACACAACACAACAAGATATACTCAAGCAAACACTTGGTCTTTCATTGTTATTATTCTTGTTGTAATTTGCCTAGCTATTCACTTTCACATTCTTGAGGTCTAGGCTTTTCTTGATTACACTTGCACTCTATTGTATTATCAATTATCGAGTTGTAATCTTGAATTTGGGTAATCATTCAACACAAGATATCCTTGTGAGTGTTCTTATGGTAAGAACACACTTGGGTGATCTAGGTGTTAGGTGTAAGAAGATTGTGGTAATCTTCTTGTTGAGGTGTTGAAGAATTTGGTATTCTTCAAGGTTGAAGATTGTGGTAATCTTCACAAGGTGTCGTTGGAGATTGTGGTAGTCTTCAAGTGAGATTGTGGTAATCTCAAAGGTGGTGTTGAAGAAGAGTGTGGTGCTCTTCAAGGTGTTGTTGTAAGTTGGTGTTGTATTAATTTGTGGTAAATTAATAAAATCTTTTTTTTGAAATCCATCCCGAATATACTTGGGCTGGTAGAGGATTAGGCCCTAGGTGGGTTGAACCTCTATATATCGACGCGTGTGTTGTTTACATTCCGCACCTTTATTATTGTGTTTGACCATTTGGTTCGAAAAAGAGGGCGAAATCGAAAGATGGAGATAATCTATTCACCCCATCTAGATTATCGTAGCCGCTTGGAGTTAACAAGTGGTATCGAGCCAAACTCTTTGGCAAGCTCTTTTCACATCACGAGTGAAGAGGAACGATCATCGGCTCTGAACGAAGCTCAACTTTCTCGGCACCTCCACCACCAAGCCACCACTATTTGATTCCAAAAATTTTATATTTTGGAAAGAAAGAATGGAATGCTATTTACAAGGTTGCGGGTTTGATATTTGGAACACCGTCATAAATGGAGAATCCATTCCGATGAAAGATACACCACACACCTCCAAAGGCTTCAAAGAGCTCAATGATGAAGAGAAGAAAATCATCTCCTTAAATGGTAAAGCTCTTAGTATTTTGTATTGTTCACTTACTACTTTGGAATTTGATCATGTTGTAGGTATTCAATTGGCACATGAAGTATGGCAAAATTAGAAGCCATCTATGAAGTGTATGCAAATGAAAGGAGCAACTCAAAAGCATCTACTTCACAAATGGATACAACATCAAATCCAACAACATGGGATGAGCCTTCTACAACCTCCCATGATGAAGAAGTTGAACAATGCCTCATAGGCATCGAAGAAGAAAACGAGGTAAGTTCTAAACCCTCTACTTCCTATGATAATGATTATAGTGATTTGCAAAATGATTTTGATGAAATACAAGATGAATTCCAAAACTTACTTGTTAAATACAAATATTTGAAAAAGGAATTCATTGTTTTAAAGAATGATAAGGATAGTTTATTTACTTCCTATGAATCACTATCATGTGCTCACACCACCACTCTTGACAAGGTTAGAAACCTTGAGAAAGAAAATAGTACTCTTGTTGAGGATATAAATTGCTTGAAAAATGATTTATCTAAATCCAACCTCGAGCACCGATAGAATGACCAATATTTGTTGATTGTTGTGATAATTCAAACTAGAACTTGATCATAAGCCTAAGGGTGTCAATCACATGAAAAAGAATCAAGTCTCTAAGACGTTGGTCATTATGCTCCTAGAATTATTACATGTTTTTATTGCGGTAAAAAGGGTCATACGGTAAATACTTGTCGGGCTAGAAAATAGCTCTAATTATTGCTTTGAGACCTAAAAGTGTGAAGCCCTCGATTTTTATTCGAACATGTACTTATATCACGTATCGTCTTTGTACTATTTGACAATTCTACCGTCGCTTTGACGGGTAAATATTAATGATAAATATATTTCGTCTTTAATTTCCTTATTTACTTCTTGTGATCATAATCATTTATTAATTTTATTTCGCATTTATGATCACTTGATTGATCATCATTAATGTTATTGCGTATCTCATTAGTCACCTTAGAATTTTTGGAGACTATTTATTTTAGAGATTTATACCTTATAGAATTAAGAATTCGATTTAGATTAAGTGATCATGAGACTTATAAGTGATCAAGGAAATCACTAATTATTTTGGAGATTGATATTATTCACCTATTATCATCAATTTTGGGACATAAAAATAAAATATGGAATTACCACAAATACCCTCTTAAGGGACAGTCATGAGGTGAATTTTGTTGTAGAAATATCTCCCAACTCTTGTACATGTACACCTTGTGTATTCATCTTGTGTATTTTTACACCATTAATTCAAATCTTATACACAATATCTTATACACCAATTTTTTATTATAAAATCATCCAACATGTTGGAGGCTTCCCAACACCCCATGCCAACATTCCTCTCTATCCTTGCAATCCCAACCTCCCATGCAAGACTACACCTTGACCAAAGTCTTTGTCCCTCATGCTTACTACCATTTGCAAGACATAGAACAAAACAAAAATTTGTCCCCTACCCTTCACTATGGATGACCATTTGGCCTTGGTGAACAAAAATTCTTGTTCATTTCACCAACACCCAACTCTAATTTGCCAACTTCCCCTCCATCTCTCTAAAACAAAATCCTCCTACCTCTCTCTACAATTTTCTTCTCTTCTCTTAAACACTTAGTAAAAATTCAAGAACTTTTCTTCTACCCCATCACAAAAATTCAACACCTCACTACACAAGGTAAGAAATTTTGTTCCTCTTCTTGTCTTGATATCATCTAGCTATCTCCTCTCACTTACTAATGTAAGTTTGGATTTTTATTTTTGAGGTTTACATAGAAGACTTGGAAGATACTAAGAGTCTCACCATCACCTTGAAGAGGACTTCTAGACTTGAAGAAATTTGAAGGATTTTGGACTATAAGGTAAGAAATGGGATTTTTGGTACCTTCTTCTTCTCCCCTATTAAATTCGAATTTTAACACCAAAATTATCATTTTGAGGTGATTAGGGGCTGACCTTGGAGCTTTGTTTAAGTGGTGATCAAGTTCTTAAGAGACCATCAATTTTTTACTACAACTTTCAACTACACAAGGTAAGTGTGGTACCTTTGGCCTATTCCTTCTCTTTTTCCCTCCTTGGTTCAAATCTTCATTTTTCTAACTCAAAACTCCTTGTATTATTGGACTTAGGGGCTGCCTTAAGTGAGGATTAAAATCCTCAAGGTCTTGTGACACCATTTTTCACCAATCAACCGAACAAACAAGGTGGGTGGAAAAATCCTTTCAACTTCTAGGTGTTTTAATTCAAAAAAAATGCATGTAGTATTTTGTTATTGAGCATTTGAGATATATATTATGTATTACATTTTATTTTCTTGTATCAAGTTGAAAAATTTCTCAAGTGTTGCTCAAAATGCGATTTACCGAAAATTAGGACATACATGTACACTTTATTGTCATATTTGATAAATTCTTGTATGGGATGGATATGTATGTTTATGACTCTTGAAATCTATGTTTTGTATGGCCTATAACCTGGACAAGTCGAGCATAATTGATTAAATTTCGATTTTTGGACTTAAAATGCAAAAATGGAAAGTTGGTGGACTTAAGTGCAAGAAAATAAAACTTAAGGGACCTCTCTGTAAATTTCGATTTTTGAGACTGTACTCAGGTTCAAAAATGTTTTTTTGACATTTTAATAAATTTTTAAGAGTTTTTAGATAAATAAAATCAACCCCCAAAAGCCCAAGGACTAGATTGTAAAATTTGAGAAGTTTAAGGGCTATTTTGCAAATTTCGAAACTGTACCAGATCCTAAATTTAAAATTTGAAATTTTAACTCTTAAGGGACTGGAAATAACATATTTTAAGTGTATTCCAAAAATCCAAGTGTTTAGAGCTTGGAAAGTAATTTTATAAAACTTGAGGGACCAAATTGTAAAAGATTAAACTTGAGGACCCAAATGAAATTTCCAGGACTTATACAGCCCATGTACCTGGAAATACTAATTTACCTATAACATAATTATATTTTGGACCCGAGGTTCAAATTTCATAACAATTGGACCCTAAAAGCCTTAAAGGCAATTATTTCAAAATGGGACAAAAATGAGATTTTCAAAGGTTGAGGGACCTATACTTATGACGTTTTAAAACTGCTTTTGTCCCAATATCCCACTAACCTTAGTGACATTTTCCAACTGGAATCACATTAGAAGCCCTTCCGGTTTGTGAGTTCCGATTATTTTAAACTTAGGGCCCAAAATGACAATTTTAACAATTTTGGGGCCAATGTGAGAATTTTATAAAAACTCGACCTCAAAACTTTAAAAACCTGAATCTCTGAACAATTTAGAGAATTTAGGAACTGACCTCATAATTTTTCAAGGTCGGGACATTTATTTATTTAACTTTTAACCCCAAAAGTATTGGTTTTGACAAAACGGGGCTAATTGTAAATTTTATTTTTATAAGGACCTAACTCAAATTATTTTCTTTTAAAGAAACAGCCCTGAACTCTCTTACTTCAATATTTAATTAAAATATTTTAATTTCTCAAAAAAATCCCTTGACTTATCGGATCGCTTTTGACCGAATACACCCGATCGCGGGCGACTTCCTCGCCTTGCGATTTGAATCTATAATGGGACTTATGTTCCACCTAATCGCTCAAGATATCGAAGATTGCTTATCCTCCCGATAATCATCTTCATCCAAATAACTCCACCAACACCATAATTACCTTACGCAAATTTTCGAAAACTTTTCATGAATCGCTTCCTCATCAATAATACTCGATTGCCTGTTGACTACATGAACTTGTGTTTACTTTCTGCTGAGTCAACTTGGTGTGTCGAGCTCACACAAATCGGAATGGATACGTCGGGGGAACCGGGCAGGCGACTCGCTATTCCACTCTTCCTACCCCATCGCCCTAATCCCGCAATCGAGGGACGGAGTTTGTCCAAGGGAAGCGGGTCGTAGTACTTGAGGTATAATCATGATTATGACAAATCCGAGCCTTGCTAGCTCCACTGTGGATTTTGTCTTTGCTATGGAGCGATAAGGTGACAGTCTTGGACCATCTTGCTCGGGGAGTTACAAGGAAGAACGAAGGAATCGCCGTCGATCCACACGATTCTCGAGTTAATCGGACCCGCTTTGGTTGGCGCTACAAATTCATACGCAACCGCTACTTGTATTGCATAGGTTGGCGCTACAATTCCGTGCAAAATCACTACTTGTCTTGCATAGGATTGGCGTTACAAATCCATACGCAATCCTCATGTTTGCTTGACCATAGTGCCTGCTTGACCATGAATCGTTTTTCTTAATCGTATAAGTATATTAATTAAATATATTTATCACGACGCTTGTGGATCGTGGTGTGAAATCATGCATCATCTCTCATGCGTTTTCATACAACTAAATTTCTCGCATTAACTATTTATATCGCCACACTTACACACGATCACCCCATCCACCGAGATTTCTCGTCTCATTCCTCCTCGTTTTCTAACCTTTAGATGAAGAGTTCGCTGAAGACATCGAACCTACCGCAGATTGAATCTCTATCAACGATGTGGAGCGATATTTCCTTTTACTTTTTTTTTGTTGTTGTTGGACTCCACCATTTTATTTCTGTTTGGACTGTAAGTTAATTAAGATAATCTTTTGGGTTGTATTCGGATACTGCCAGACCTTAAGATGTAATTTGTACTCGTGGTTGTTATAATTCCGCTGCATTAGACTCTATTTCACTTGGTGTTTTGTATCTTTGGTTTCGACTGTTGATTTACCTCGGTTTAAGTGATTGATCGTTGTCGCGTCACGTTTGGGGCGTGACAGTTATGGTATCAGAGCTCGGCTAGTAAGATGGAAACTTACACCGAGCTAACCCAGGATAGGACCCTCGGATTGTGTTGGGTAGTACCGTGACTTGACTAATTAAGTTGTGAAATCGATTTCAAAAATGGCATAGAACCATATTATTGATGTTTAGGTTAAGCTAAAATTTATACTTGGAGAATCCATAGTCATATTTGATTTGACTTAGTTGACTTTGGACCGACTTTCCTTAGTCATTCTTTCCTTGTTCTCCTTATCTTTCCTTTGCATCCGTCTAATCCACCTCGCTTTGTTTGACAGATGGAGCCGCACCCCAACCTGGTGGGACGTGATCGGCTTCGCTTTGAACGAGATCATTATAGGCCTTAGAACTTCATTGGCGCCTGGTATTCCTTCGGGCCGACTCCGAGCTTACCAGGAACGACAATGCACTCGTGAACTAGGACACCTTTTCGACAAAGAGTCAAGAGGAGAAGAATAACCTTACTCTCCTGGTTAAAGATCGCGAGGACACCATCCGCGCTCGCGAGGATCGATTCAATTGATCCAGAACGCTGGATAATACTCGCGAGAAGGTGGAACGTGCGAGGAAGGTCGCACGAAGTGGAGAATGGAGGCGCACGCGTCAAGAGACACCATAGGACGCCATGAGGAGACCATCAACAAACAAATGCGATAATCGAGGAACTCACGCATGCGCTTTTAGCCCGGCGGGATGCGGCTCAGAGAGGCCGCCTTTAGCGGCAGCTAATGCGCCACCGTTGCCACCACCCGAGGCGAACCAATGCTCGACCTTGAGACCGATAATGAAGAGGATCCCGAGGAGGATCCTCAAGAAGACCAAGAGGATCCCGATGAGGATCCAATGGAAGATGTAGAGCCCGAGGCGTCAAGCCGCCCACTTGAAGATGCTCCGGACTAGAACAAAGGCGATTTTGCCAATCGGCCTAATCTTTGAGGTGCTACCTCGGCCCGATCAAGATCCGATTCGACGAGGCCGCTAGTGATGATGACGGCGATCTCACCGAATAGATAGCTTTTGTAATAGATAGTATCGGCGCATATTACTTTTCTCGTTGCATTTTGCTTTTGTTGTACCATGATTTCGGATTTACCATTGATTCGTATTTGTGTTGTATGAACTCATTTGGATGTATTCAAATTTTCACGTTAATGGATATATCCTTTTACTTATTCTATGTCTTGTGCACTTGTGTGGATCTCCTTGCGATATAACTTGTCTTACGCGAATATTTATTAGAATCATTCATTTTGTATTGTAGCTAAGCTCCGATTCATGGGCCGAAACCGGGACACGAGAGACCCCGCCGTATACCCCAAAGAAACGATGATGCGCAGAGGATCGGGCACCCTCCCCCGAATTGCCACCACCTCCTCCGCCAATCGTAGGAGATAACCTAATCGCAAATAGCCTTGCAGCAAAGAGATATTAGTTTTCATGAGGCAACAAGCGGAGCCTCGTCGGCCTAACCATGAACCTACTCGAGAGATTTAATGACCGCACCTTGGAGCGGTTTTTACGATTCGACCCCCGACCTTCTTAGGGGAACCGGATGACGTGAAAGCGAGAAGAATGGATCGAAATCAAGAATATCTTCAATGCTCTCCAATACTCGGGGAACAAAAGGTTACGCTTTTGCCGTGTTCGACTAGAATCGCCTACTCGAGATTGGTGGAGAACATTTGAGAGAAAGTGGGAACAGGATCAAATAGATAGGACATGGGAAAATTTCTGGTCAATTCAATGAGCAATACATACCCCAAGTCGTGAAGGAGGCACGCGGGATGAATTCCATAAGTTAAGACAGGGGAACATGTCGTGGCCCGATATGAGTCTGAATTCCATCGGTTATCCAAATATGCCCCAGAACAATCAACACAAGAGGACAAATTGTATAAGTTCACACGGGGATTGAAGCTGAACTCTTAAAAAACTGACTTTTTTCGTTGAAATAACAACATACTCAGCAATAAGAAAGAAAAGCACTCTCCGCATTGAGTCGGGACTTAACCGCATTGGTCGATTCAATTGAATAGGCCATCGAATGATCTCAAAAGGACAGCAATGGGACAACCATCAAGGCCGCCAATTAAAATTCGAAGGGCCACGATTGTTAAAAAGGCGAAAAGGGAAATGACCGATCTGGAAAACCGCCAAGTATGTACACATTGCCAAAAACCGGTCATATCGCTTAATGATTGTTGGCGTAAACATGGAAGGTGTTTACGCTATGGTAGTAATCAACACCGGTGAAGGATTGTCCGAAACGAAGACCGGACCAAACAGTGCAACCACGTGCCGGCTAACGGCCAGGGTAATCGGGCAAGGATGCTCGCCGAGCATTTGCACTAGCCGGACATGAGGCTCCGGAGGCAACAGACGTGGTGGAAGGTACGCTTCTAGTATCTAGTCATTACGCTAAAGTACTATTTGACCCTGGATCAACGCATTCATTTGTCGCACCCCATTTCGTACACAAGTTGCATACATGCATGGAACATATGCCTATAGGTTTAGAGGTATCCACTCCTATGGGCGCAAGCCGATAATGATATTATCTATAATGCATGCGGTTAAAATTGATGAGATAAATTTCCTGATTTGATCTTCCGCTATATCCGAATACGAAATTATATTGGGAATGAACTGGTTGTCTCCGCACACCATGCACAAATGGATGCCATCGCAAGTCCATTAAACTATGTGAACCCGATAAGCCCGAAGTGGAAATTTCGGACAGATATGGACACTACGAGTTTGTAGTGATGCCTTTTGGTCGACAAATGCACCAAAGCGTTTATGGGTCTAATGCATCGAGTCTTTCAACCTTATTTAGATCAATTCGTAGTGATATTCATTGATGACATACTCGTATACTCTAAGTCTAAAGAGGAGCATGAGCGTCATCTAAAATTGTTTGAGAGACACTACGAGCACAAGCTATATGCCAAATTCAAGAAAGTCGAATTTTGGCTTAGTGAAGTCGCATTCTTGGGACACATAGTATCCGCACCGGGATCGCCGTAGATCCTTCGAAAGTACAGACAGGTGGTTGAATGGAAACAACCCGAGTCCGTAACGAGATCGAAGTTTCTTAGGACTAGCCGGATATTATCGTAGATTTATCCAAGATTTCTCCAAGATAATGGACCACTCACTCGACTAACCCGAAACAAGTCAAGTTTGAGTGGAATGACAAGTGTGAGGCTAGTTTCAAAGAGTCAAGAACGACTTACTACGGCTCGGTCTTAGCCCTTCCAAAGGGAATGAAAAACTTTGTCGTCTACAGTGACGCATCAAAGGAAGGACTAGGAGCGTGACTCATGCAAGAAGGAAAGGCCATTGCTTACGCATCACGGAAACTCAAGCCGTATGAAGCCAATTACCCAACGCATGACTTGGAATTGGCAAACTATAGTGTTCGCGTTAAAGAAATGGAGGCACTATCTCTACGGAGCAACATTCACGGTTTACATACGATCATAAGAGCCTAAAGTATCTATTCTCTCGAAGGAACTCAATTTGAGGCAACGAGATGGATGGAGTTAATAGAAGATTATCACTTTGATATTCAATACCATCCCTGAAAGCTAACGTAGTAGGCGACGCCTGAGCGGAAGGCGAGTTTAGCTAGACTAATGATTCGAGAGTGGAGATCATTAGAAGAATTGAGCACTTGGAATCCGATAAGAACCGATTTTCGAATTTCATGTGCTAATATTTCGATTAAACCCGATCTATCAACGAGATCAAAGTAACACAGGGGATCGACGTGCAACTTCAAAAACTAAAAGAGAAGATACTCAAAGGAGAAAGATCGGAATTCTCGATACCTGAAGATGGAATCATCGATTTGAATAGAATTTGTGTACCGAGTGATGAGCAACTTAGGAATGAATCATTTCGAAGCACACCGTTCGAAATACACTATACATCCTGGAGGAAACAAGATGTATAAGGACTTGAAACAAAGACATTACGGTGGGTAAACATGAAGAACCAGGTAGCGAGTTCGTTGCGAGATGTTTGACTTGTCAACGAGTAAAAGCCGAACACCAACGACCATCCGGTTTATTACAACCATTGAGAATTCCCAGTGGAAATGGGAACACATAACGATGGACTTCGTGACGCATCTACCAAGGACCAGGCGAGGCGATGATGCTATTTGGGTAGTCGTGACCGACTCACGAAATCGCACATTTCTTACCCATGAAGAAAAAACCGACGACTTGCGAAACTTGCGCAAATTTATATCCGAGATCATCCGACCGCATGGAGTGCCGATCGACATAGTGTCAGACAGAGACCCGAGGTTTGTCTCCAGATTCTGGAAATGCTTACATGAGGAATTAGGCACCTCGCTAAGTTTCAACGACAGCAGCACATCCGCAAACCGATGGCCAGTCTGAGCGAACAATTCAAACCCTGGAAGACATGTTGCGAGCCTGCTCATTGGATTTCCAAGGAAGTTGGGATTCACACTTACCATTGGCCGAGTTCGCTTATAATAACGATTATCGGCCACGATTGGGATGGCACCTACGAAGCTTTTTATGGACGAAAGTGTAGATCCCCTCTACACCGGGAGATTGATGACCAATGGACTCAAGGAGAAAGCGGAAGTCACCCTTGATTCCAAAGGTCGACTTAGTTCGGGAGGCCATGGAGAAGGTCAAGTTGATCAAGGAACGGATCCGTACGGCTCGAGCCGCCAAAAAGAGTTGCTTGCGAACAAGAGGAGAAAAGACTTGGAATTTGAAGCGGAGATGAGGTATTTCTCGGACTCTTGCCACGAAAAGGATTGATCAATCCAAGGAAAGGGGGCAAATTGAGTCCGAGATATATTGGACCTTACAAAATTTTGCAGAGGATTGGAAAGTTGGCCTACAAGCTTGAGTTACCGGCACAGTATGCGGGAATGCACGATGTATTCCATGTGTCGAGATTGAAAAAGTATCAACCAGATCCCGAGCATATCATCACTGTGATGCTCCTCCTCTAATGGAGAATTTATCTTACACCGAAACCAATCAAAATCATTGACCAAATGAGATCGTCGGTTGCGTAATAGAGAAATTCCAATGGTTAAAGTTGTATGGCGACACCACAACCGAGACGAAGACGCAACATGGGAAATGGAAGAAGATATGAGAAATCAATATCCAGAGTTGTTCTGAAGAGAATTTGGGGACCAAATTCTTTTAAGGAGGGGAGAATGTGAATCTCTCGATTTTTATTCGAACATGTACTTATATCACGTATCGTCTTTGTACTATTTGACAATTCTACCGCGTCGCTTTGACGGGTAAATATTAATGATAAATATATTTCGTCTTTAATTTCCTTATTTACTTCTTGTGATCATAATCATTTATTAATTTTATTTCGCATTTATGATCACTTGATTGATCATCATTAATGTTATTACGTATCTCATTAGTCACCTTAGAATTTTTGGAGACTATTTATTTTAGAGATTTATACCTTATAGAATTAAGAATTCGATTTAGATTAAGTGATCATGAGACTTATAAGTGATCAAGGAAATCACTAATTATTTTGGAGATTGATATTATTCACCTATTATCATCAATTTTGGGACATAAAAATAAAATATGGAATTACCACAAATACCCTCTTAAGGGACGGTCATGAGGTGAATTTTGGTGTAGAAATATCTCCCAACTCTTGTACATGTACACCTTGTGTATTCATCTTGTGTATTTTTACACCATTAATTCAAATCTTATACACAATATCTTATACACCAATTTTTTATTATAAAATCATCCAACATGTTGGAGGCTTCCCAACACCCCATGCCAACATTCCTCTATATCCTTGCAATCCCAACCTCCCATGCAAGACTACACCTTGACCAAAGTCTTTGTCCTCATGCTTACTACCATTTGCAAGACATAGAACAAAACAAAAATTTGTCCCCCTACCCTTCACTATGGACGGCCATTTGGCCTTGGTGAACAAAAATTCTTGTTCATTTCACCAACACCCAACTCTAATTTGCCAACTTCCCCTCCATCTCTCTAAAAAAATCCTCCTACCTCTCTCTACAATTTTCTTCTCTTCTTAAACACTTAGTAAAAATTCAAGAACTTTTTTCTACTCCATCACAAAAATTCAACACCTCACTACACAAGGTAAGAAATTTTGTTCCTCTTCTTGTCTTGATATCATCTAGCTATCTCCTCTCACTTACTAATGTAAGTTTGGATTTTTATTTTTGAGGTTTACATAGAAGACTTGGAAGATACTAAGAGTCTCACCATCACCTTGAAGAGGACTTCTAGACTTGAAGAAATTTGAAGGATTTTGACTATAAGGTAAGAAATGGGATTTTTGGTACCTTCTTCTTCTCCCTATTAAATTCGAATTTTAACACCAAAATTATCATTTTGAGGTGATTAGGGCTGACCTTGGAGCTTTGTTTAAGTGGTGATCAAGTTCTTAAGAGACCATCAATTTTTTACTACAACTTTCAACTACACAAGGTAAGTGTGGTACCTTGGCCTATTCCTTCTCTTTTTCCCTCCTTGGTTCAAATCTTCATTTTTCTAACTCAAAACTCCTTGTATTATTGGACTTAGGGGCTGCCTTAAGTGAGGATTCAAATCCTCAAGGTCTTGTGACACCATTTTTCACCAATCAACCGAACAAACAAGGTGGGTGGAAAAATCCTTTCAACTTCTAGGTGTTTTAATTAAAAACAAAAATGCATGTAGTATTTTGTTATTGAGCATTTGAGATATATATTATGTATTACATTTTATTTTCTTGTATCAAGTTGAAAAATTTCTCAAGTGTTGCTCAAAATGCCATTTACCGAAAATTAGGACATACATGTACACTTTATTGTCATATTTGATAAATTCTTGTATGGGATGGATATGTATGTTTATGACTCTTGAAATCTATGTTTTGTATGGCCTATAACCTGGACAAGTCGAGCATAATTGATTAAATTTTGATTTTTGGACTTAAAATGCAAAAATGGAAAGTTGGTGGACTTAAGTGCAAGAAAATAAAACTTAAGGGACCTCTCTGTAAATTTCGATTTTTGAGACTGTACTCAGGTTCAAAAATGTTGTTTTGACATTTTAATAAATTTTTAAGAGTTTTTAGATAAATAAAATCAACCCCAAAAGCCCAAGGACTAGATTGTAAAATTTGAGAAGTTTAAGGGCTATTTTGCAAATTTCGAAACTGTACCAGATCCTAAATTTAAAATTTGAAATTTTAACTCTTAAGGGACTGGAAATAACATATTTTAAGTGTATTCCAAAAATCCAAGTGTTTAGAGCTTGGAAAGTAATTTTATAAAAATTGAGGGACCAAATTGTAAAAGATTAAACTTGAGGACCCAAATGAAATTTCCAGGACTTATACAGCCCATGTACCTGGAAATACTAATTTACCTATAACATAATTATATTTTGGACCCTAGGTTCAAATTTCATAACAATTGGACCCCTAAAAGCCTTAAAGGCAATTATTTCAAAATGGGACAAAAATGAGATTTTCAAAGGTTGAGGGACCTATACTTATGACGTTTTAAAACTGCTTTTGTCCCAATATCCCACTAACCTTAGTAACATTTTCCAACTGGAATCACATTAGAAGCCCTTCCGGTTTGTGAGTTCCGATTATTTTAAACTTAGGGCCCGAAATGACAATTTTAACAATTTTGGGGCCAATGTGAGAATTTTATAAAAACTCGACCTCAAAACTTTAAAAACCTGAATCTCTGAACAATTTAGAGAATTTAGGAACTGACCTCATAATTTTTCAAGGTCGGGACATTTATTTATTTAACTTTTAACCCCAAAAGTATTGGTTTTGACAAAACGGGCTAATTGTAAATTTTATTTTTATAAGGACCTAACTCAAATTATTTTCTTTTAAAGAAACAGCCCTGGACTCTCTTACTTCAATATTTAATTAAAATATTTTAATTTCTCAAAAAAATCCCTTGACTTATCGGATCGCCTTGGCCGATTAATACCCGATCGCGGGCGACTTCCTCGCCTTTGCGATTTGAATCTATAATGGGACTTATGTTCCACCTAATCGTTCAAGATATCGAAGATTGCTTATCCTCCCGATAATCATCTTCATCCAAATAACTCCACCAACACCATAATTACCTTACGCAAATTTTCGAAAACTTTTCATGAATCGCTTCCCGAATCAATAATACTCGATTTGCCTGGTTGACTACATGAACTTGTGTTTACTTTCTGCTGAGTCAACTTGGTGTGTCGAGCTCACCGATCCGGAATGGATACGTCGGGGATGGAACCGGCAGCTCGGCCGCTATTCCACTCTTCCTACCCCATCGTCCTAATCCCGCAACGAGGGACGGAGTTTGTCGAGGAAGCGGGTCGTAGTACTTGAGGTATAATCATGATTATGACAAATCCGAGCCTTGCTAGCTCCACTGTGGATTTTGTCTTTGCCTATGGAGCGATAAGGTGACGGGTCTTGGACCATCTTGCTCGGGAGTTACAAGAAAGAACGAAGGAATCATTGCGATCCACACAATGCGAGTTAATCGGACCCGTTTGGTTGGCGCTACAAATCCGTGCACGCAACCGCTACTTGTATTGCATAGGTTGGCGCTACAATTCCGACGCAACCGCTACTTGTCTTGCATAGGATTGGCGTTACAAATCCGTACGCAATCCTCCCGCTTGCTTGGACCATAGTGCCTTGACCATGAATCGTTTTCTTAATCGTATAAGTATATTAATTAAATATATTTATCACGACGCTTGTGGATCGTGTGTGAAATCATGCATCATCTCTCATGCGTTTTCATACAACTAAATTTCTCGCATTAACTATTTATATCGCCACACTTACACACGATCACCCCATCCACCGAGATTTTACTGTCTCATTCCCTCCTCGTTTTCTAACCTTTAGATGAAGAGTTCGTTTGAAGACATCGAACCTACCGCGGATTGAATCTCTATCAACGATGTGGAGCGATATTTCCTTTACTTTTTTTTGTTGTTGTTGGACTCCACCATTTTATTTCGTTTGGACTGTAAGTTAATTAAGATAATCTTTTGGGTTGTATTCGGATCTTTGCCACCTTAAGATGTAATTTGTACTCGTGGTTGTTATAATTCCGCGCATTAGACTCTATTTCACTTGGTGTTTTGTATCTTTGGTTTCGATTTGTTGATTTACCTCGGTTTAAGTGATTGATCGTTGTCGTGTCACGTTTGGGGCGTGACAAAAAGTCTCAAGACTAATCCCAAAGGACCCAAACACATGAGGGTACCACAAAACAATGTCATATTAGGTACCCGTGAAATAATGATCGAAGAAAATTTATACCGCCAAGAAGACATCAAATGACCGTTTCATTTGATCAAAGAAGGAGAAAATATTTTCGACAAAGCCAATTTCAAGAAGAGGATATAATCAAAAATGGGAAGAACACAATCTTGAAATGGCAAAGACATTATCAACAAGATGATTTTCAAAGAAGAAGAGACTATCAACAATAGGAAGGACAAAAATTTTGGAGATGGAGAAATTGGAGAGATTACCATCAACGTGAAGATTTTCAAAAGGGAAAATATCATCAATAATGGGAAAACCCATGGAAACGGCGTAATTGGTAAACCGTATCTCCCTATTTAAATATGCATTTTATTTGTCTATTATGCATGTTTTTATTTGTGTCCTACTTGCAAAATGAGTTTTCATGTATTTAAATTTTAAATTAAGGTCTTCAAAACTTATTTGAATTTTTAAAATTTTTGAAAAAGAAGACCTTATATGATGTTTTTAAAAACTCTTGTGCATTTTTGTAGACTAAAGTGTATTATCATCTCTTGATTTTTATGGCATGAGCTTACTTGTGATATCTCTTAGCCTACATTTTTATCATTATGATTTGTGCTAGATTTGTTTTAAGAATTGTGTAGGATTTACATATTTTCACAAATGGCCATTTTTGTCAAAAAAAAAAAGGCATAAATTATCGAGGCACGTTTACTTGTGTTACTTTTACTCTTATATACTCGATATATGTATTATGCCTATGTGCTTGTTTTTATAGTATTTCATGCAAGTGCCATTAAGAGGATTTTTAGATTTTTTGAAAAGCACTATTCGATATTTGATTGCACATATTTGCTTTGTCAACTTTTGTTCAAATACTTCTTTTAAATGAGGTCTCAATTATATGCTATCGGATTTTCAAATTTCAAAAGAGACCTTTTGTAGCTTTCTTAAGCTTATTTGAACTTGCGTGATTTATTAGACTCTTGATGATCTTCTAAATGCATAGTATGTGTTTCTTGCTTCATGGTCTATATATATAGTTTCTCTTACTACTATGCTCTTTTGCAAGATATTTTGTGATTGATGATTGAGACATGTAGGTCCCAGGGGTGTAAGTGTAAGGTTTAGAAGGGGGTTGAATAAACCTTACCAAATTTTCGATTTAGGCCTTTTAAATCTCTGAGTTCTACACAACCAGTTTGTGTCCTTGATGGACAATCGATTTAGTCACTCAAGAGAGTTAATCTCTCAAATGAACTCAAATTTGTCATTAATAGTGTAACTCGGTTGTTGGCTATAAATTGACTCAACTTGTGGTTTTGTTTTCATCGGAAGACTTAACACCCTTAAGTTTGATTAAGCAAGTTTTTACTGACTTGATTTAGTACTTATAAATTATCAAATGGATAGCAAATTTATCAAAATATAAGCAATTAAAAGTGCGAGAAATTTAAATGTTGAAATGTAAATGACACGAAAGATAGTTTTTATAGAGGTTCAAGATGGGGTAATTCTTCTACTCCTCTCTTCTCCAACTCCTGGAGGAATCCACTAAGTAATGATCGGTTTACAAAGTGGTAGCAGTCCGGATAAAGTCTTGATCACAACAAACCGACTTGATCCTTTGGGACTCGATCCGAGACGCCTTGATCACTCGGTGGCTTCTCGTACAACTCGGCTTCTTCACAGGCAGCGCTTTGCTACTACACTCACTTTCTTAAGCACTTTGGATTTGATCACGAAGCCCTCCAAAAGCTTAAGACTTGGTTCAAACCTTGAACCTTTCTACAATCCTTCCCCGGAATGTAGACCCCTTGTTTTAAGTATCTTCCTCTTCAACTGGTTGAAGTTCTCTTTCCTTCACAGTGAGTGTTGGATTGATGTACTTGAAGTGTAGGCTTGAGGATTGAGAATGTTTCATTTTTTTAGATAAGCTTGTATATCTTCACGTGTGTGTCATTCATCCTCTTTCTCAAACAAATTCCTCGGCCTTTTATAGTGAACTTTCAAAAATTTTCCCGTTGAAGAGATAGGCTCATTTTTGAAAGTTACTTTGCGAAATCGTTGGCTTGCGAGTCCTTGGAATTGCCATTTCCTCGTATGAATTGTTTTATCTCCTTTTCGAGTTCGACACGGTGTAGTGCTTCCTATTGGTTCATTCCTTTTGCACGCTTCGGGATGAGCACTCCAAGAAAGGTAGTATGGAGATATTACTTGTTTAAGTAAATCTCTTGATTTACGTAAACGGTTCTTTTTACGATTATCTCGGCTTGACTGCATTTCCTTGTTTTCCCTAGGTGACTTAGAGTCGCTTCCAATCATGGATGACTCTTCCACATCACTTTAGCTTGAGACTTGCTTCTCTTGAGTCGACTTGATGATGTTCCACTCACCGCATCTCGACTTCTTCTTGATCGAGTTCTGTCATGCTCTCTTCTTTGTCAGACTCAAATTGTCTCACAGAGAGTTTTCCTTCAAGCCTTCAGATTGTCTTCTTGCAAGTTGGAGCGTAGGCCGACTTAACTCTTCGGCTTGGCCACTCTAATTGTTACAATATATTTTGACAAAAAATTGGGAGCCAACTTTCTATTCTAAGTTTTACATGGCATTCATCAAATCTAAACAATAAAATTCCTAACAATTTCCCCTTTTTGATGATGCCAAAACTTAAATCATACAAAGATGCAAATAACAAAGATACATACTGAGATAGTGTATTGACATAGAATGTATGCGCATAATCAATCTTTTTATTGATCATATCATTCTTGTACTTAACACAACATTTTACAAGGTGTATCGAGTATGTAATTGTCTTCACAAAAAAATAGAAAATTTATAGCTATATTACGTAAGACTTACATTGTATGTATTTACATATAAAATACACGAAGGGTTGGACAAAGAACACTTCATCTCCTTCGTTGTCTCCTTCTTTCGTCTTGATCGGATCTTCTTCTCTTTCTTCTCTTCTTCTCGTCATCATCGCCTTCTTTTTCTTCTCATATGCTTTTTTGGCGGCTTCATCTTTCCTTATTCTTTCTCTCTCCGCCATAGCCGAGTTTGTCTCTTGTTTTCTTCTATCCTTTTTGCATACTCGGCGTTGGTTTTAGCCACTTGCAAGTTTGCCACATGGTCAAGCCCAGCCAGTGAGATCCCTCCTTTCTTTCCTGGATCTACGTGTTCAATATTCTTGGGCGAGGCCTGTCCAAGCTTCTTCCTCCACTCGCCGCTTCTTCCTCTACCTGCGGGCGTATCTCAGTCTTTGGGGCCTTTTCTTTCCAAAGTGCCCAGCGAGTGACCAGTGAGTGATGGCTAGGTTGTCTGGCATTGTCTGTCGCCGCCTTCTTCACATAATGTGAGACCCTTTTCCCAAGATCTGAGTCCCAAGCTTGAGCCATGGACATATTTGCAAAATATCCTTGATTCGAGCGTTTTGAATTCGTCAATCGATCTTGCTCTGTCCCGGCATCCAAATGGCATACGTGTCTCTGTCAACCGAATGCCTCCGTGTTCTTTCAAGATGTTCATCACCCTGGCATCCATTCTTCCTTCCACCTCCTTCATCCCCGCTTCAATTTCTTTTCTCTTCTCGGCCATAGATACAAAGAGTGTTGGAGTGGCGAGTCACGGGAGTTTGCGCTTATAATGTCACCAGTGATGAGACCCTGGGGGGTTTGTGCAATCATCAAGGTCATATTTTTTTATCCTTCCCCCTCAAATTTTTCCTTTCTTCATTTCAAAGTTTCTTCACCGATTTTCCCTTCTCAAATTTGTTCCTTTGTCACCGCTTCCTTTCTTTTCGACTTGATTTTGTTTCTTTAAGGTATTCCTCTTCCCCTTTTTGGCATCATCAAAGGATAGAGGAACCCCAGGGAACATGCTTGCAAGCATGAAGTCGAAGTCTTCGATGGTTGAATTTTGCTTCAAGTCTGCTGCGTTGTATCTTGCACGAATTGAGCACGAGTAGCGTTGGATTCTCAAATGAAATCGCTTCATCTCGGCCATGAGAAGGCTGAATTTTCTTGTCATGTGTTCTTCCAAACGATGTATATCATTTGCATTTCGCTCACGCAGCGAGCTTGATCTCGGCGGTGAGCTTCGTGCATATGTTCAATGTGTTCCCGACTTCGTTTTATCAACATTTTCACTCTCCACACCACAGACTTGTTGAATAAGGTTCTCAAGTATCTCACTGTTCCACACGCATTGATTGCTTCATTGCCACCATTCCCTTACCCCCGACCGTGATGCCTCTCCAAGTCACCGTAGGTAAGGTGGCATCTCTCGCTCGTCAATCGCATGTCCAAAGAGGCTGATGCCTCTCCATCTTTTCAACTTCAAAGAAAGAGTGCCTTGAACACTTCTCGTACTTGATTCTTCATAGTTGCGGTGATGACCATACAAATGTCGAAATCAAAGTCGGCCGGAACAATGGTGCCGAGTGAAAAACAGAGCTGGTCTGCGTGATAGCGTGCTTGCTCATTTTCGACTCTTCGTGGAGTTCTCGTATCTCCGGTGAGAAAGGGAAAGATTCCACAAAGGATTCATCACCGCTAATCGGGATTTGTTCGATGATAAGCGGTGTGCGTGAAGTTCTTTGGGAATCGATCCACCAGTAGCTTGAGGAGCCGAGGCGGTGGTGTTTCGGTTCACTAGGTTTGGTTGTGAAATAGACCCGAAACTTTTGGCGAGCCTCGGCTATCTTAACGACTTCGTTGGTCTCGGTGATTTTTCCTTTTCGATTGACTTATCCTCGGCCCCCTATCGGCGGCGTCATCGGACGATGATGAGATTTCTAGAGGTAGCTCATCATCAAAGTTAAAAGTTTGACGAGTAGTCTTAGGATCGACTTGCTCGTGCCTGGAACATCCGCACCGAGTCTTTTGGATTTGTCATGGGGTTGACTCGAAACTTTTCTTCTTTCTCGCCTTCCGATCCCGGAAAAGTAACATCGATTGTCCTGGGAATCATGAAGTGCGCTGATCTCCTTTTCGATGGGTCGATGATTGCGGGAGGGATATTCTTTACTTGACCTCTTTACCCCGGAAGTCTCAACCTCCCGTGGGCCTTCATTTCCTCCGGCCTCTCTCTTTGCGAGGCCTTGGTCCTCCCTTTCGGCAGTGTCGGTGTCTTGGGGTCTTCTACGATGGCATCCATTGGAGTCTCAACCCCATGGATTGCACTTTCATCGCCAGTGTTAACTCCCAGTACATTCCTTCCTCGTGCCTCGACCGCATGCATCGCGCGTCATTAGCCTTCGTAGCGGTTGGCACCTCACCGACAGTCTCACTGCCGAGCTTCGTTGATGGCAACTTGTTGTTCTTCTAGTGATTGTGATTTCTCTTCTTCGCCTCCTTGCTTCTTCGTCGTCGAGTCATCTGCAGATCCTCCGACCTGCTGCGGTGGAGGGAGTTTCTCCTCGGTGGCGCACCACCGAGTGACTTGGAGTGGGGTTACTCGTCTCCAAACTCCCGGTTGTTGCAATTGATGGTTCACCGTTGGGGCGGTGGTAGCACACCTTCAATAGGGGTTGGCTTGACTGGGGTCCCCACTAGCCCCGTTTCATCGCCATTTCCCTTATCGCTTTCTTCCGAGTGAGTTGGGGAGGTGGTAGCGGCAAACATCGGTGGCTATTTGCTGAACCACTCCCATTGGATCGATTTCTAGGCGTGTTCGGAGGACTCTCTGGTCCCTCCATCGAGTCTTTTGCTCGTGAAGGATTCTTGATTCATGCAATGCTTGCTGCATTTGCATCTCTTCCGTGGCAAAGTGATTCATTCTGCAGTTCCTCGTCACTTTCGGAAGACATCAAGGAGAGGATGGAAGTGTTACGTAGTGCTTTAGAGATAGGGCGATCTTGCCTTCTCACGTGCTTCGGCTTCTTCAAACTTGCTTTGCTCTCTCCCCTGTCCTTGTAGATTTGCGGGATGTCTAAGCGATTGTCCTCATCAAGTCTTTGGGAGCACATTGATCGAAGGAAATTTAGCATTCCTCTTCTTCTTCTATGAATTCAGGCCGTTGGAACTGTTCCCGACTTACTCAACTTCCATTTTCTCCACTCACGCAGACGATTTTGAATGTCCGGTAAGGTGGAGATAGGATCATTACATCACTATCCGCTTTTGGTTCTTTGAGTTTCAATTTGTGTGAGCTACAACAAATGTGTCTTCGAGTTGCCTCTGCGATCGCCTTGAAAGACTTGGCTGTTTCATCAACTACTTACGAGACTCTACTTCTCCGGTAGTCTCCTGTGTTTGTGCTAGCCGAGTAGGCGACTCGGTTGGTTTCTCTGTTCGACCGCTGACGAGTCTTCTTCTCTGGTTTGTACCAGGGGAATTTACGGTTCGGGCGGTGTCCTCTGTCTTGGGCGCGGGCCGATGCTTGTGTTTGTTTACGAGGAGGCGGCCGTCTGGCTTGTCGTTCTCCTCCTTTTGACGATCGGAGAAGGTATTTGGGAGTCCTTCTCGATCGCCTGCAGGGCGGAGTGACATGGCCGGGGCGGTGACTCTCTGCGGGCGAGAGCATGTTTGGTTTTCTTTCTTTGCAGGGCGCAAGAGACTTTTGGCGGTACCGCGGGGCGCTTTCTTCTTGGTTGGAGAGGAGGCGGTGTGTGTCTTGAGGTCACCGATTCCCCTCACGTGTCGGCTCTCTTGGCATAAGATCGCTTCGAGCACCGAGAGGTTAGCTCTAAACATCCTCTTGTTAACATGGAATGCTTTTCCATGTCGAGAGGGACTCCTTTCACCTCCAATAGTCGGCCAATCACTAGGCCATATCCCGGATCCTCCAAATGACCCATCTTCTTTGAAGGACTTGTTCCCTACGTTAAGCGGAGAGTCTGCTGTAGATAAACTCAGCTGGTTTATCTTCTTTTCTCGATGATTGCAGCCATCACAATCAGCTTTGCCTTTGATAGTTGGTCAAAGTCGCCAAATTTGATGTCGATACATTTGGAAAATATGTCCAACAGTTTGTGATAATCCTCCTTGGCTGATCTTTTGTTTTGTTTGTGTATATAATTTTATCGGCAAGGTCGGACTTGGCTATTTCTTTCCATGCGTCGGCCAAGTTTACATCGACTTCCTTAATTTCGATTGCTCCTTCTCACGGTAGTGAGCAATATTCACCAAATCCTTGGCGGTGATAGTCACCGCTTGCTTCCGTGAATGCAGATGACTTGATTCCTTCATCGTGAATCTCGGCATTCACGTAGAATTGTGCGACCTCTTCCACATAGGTCATAGGATACTCGGTGTTAGGAACGGTTTTGATCCGGCGTTTCTAACTTCTCCGCGATTTTCTTCACCAGGGTGTCGTCGGACCACGCTTCACCGCTTCAAAATCGAAATCCACGGTCGAACCGGTGTGGATTTGTTTTCCCAACTTGGTAAAGTCATACGTTGGTGCCATTTCTCGAGAATAATTTCAAGGAAAAGTTCGGAAATTTGATTTGAAGATTGATAGGGTTTCGAGTATTTGCCTTTGCCTTTTGAGAGAAAGAGATTGAACAGTTTTTAGAAGTGTGAGAGAGAAAAGCGAGGCGAAAATGGTTTAAATATGGTTTATGAAAGGACGTGCGGCGGTTTTGAATTGTGATCAAAATCAACGGCTTGGATTTCGCACGCATATTGAGCAATTCATGTCTCGTATTTAATGCGGCAATTTATATCCAATCATAGGCTTGGTGTGCGGCTTTATGTCCTGCACATCATCATCTATGGACGTGTCTCTTAAAACATTCCCGCTAAGTCAAAACGCATTGCGTTTTTGTCGCTTTGCTCATAAGATATTCAAACATCTCTTAGCCGATTTAACTCTGCTTCTCACATTTCTCTTAGTGACTCAAATATCACCGACTTGATATAGCCGACTTCCGTCTGGTGATTCTTGAGCTAATTTTTGTTTTCGACTCTTTTTCACGTTCGTTCTGTTCCATTTCTTTTCTTTGATTCTTCTCGTGTCTCGGCTTAGCTCAATTAGCCCCAACTCATGTTTGAGTTCTTCAAATCTTGACTCACATAATGGTTTTGTGAAGATGTCGGCTAGTTGTTTGTCGGTTGAGATATATTCCAAGATAATGTCCTTCTTTTCAACATGATCTCTTATGAAATGATATCGACATCAATATGTTTTGTTCTTGAGTGCATCACAGATTTTGAGTGATTGCAATGGCACTTGTGTTATCACACATGATTGGAATTTCTTTTTCTTCAATTTCATAGTCTCTCACTTCTTTGTCTCATCCATAGGACTTGGGCACAACAGCTGCCCGCGCAGCTATGTATTCTGCGCCCAGAGGTGGCTATTGAGTTTTGCTTCTTGCTAAACCAGGAAATTAGTCTTTCCTAGCATTTGACATGTGCAAGTACTTTTCTCTGTCCACTGCATCCAAAGATAGTCGGAGTCGGAATAGCCAATTAGCTTGAATCCACCTTCCTTTGGATACCATAGGCCTACTTCTTGGCTTTTTTAAGTATCTCAATATTCTCTTAGGCTGCGAGTCATATGGCTCTCTTTTGGAGCATTGAAATCTTGCACATACACCTACAACAAAAGTGATGTCCGGCACCTGCTAGCGTGAGATAGAGCAATGATCCAATAAGTGCTCAGTATCTTGTTTGATCTATAGGCTTGCCATCCGCATCCATGTCCATTTTGGTGATGTGTTCATTGGTATTTTTACGAAGACTTCTCCTCCATACCAAACTTCTTCATTAAATCTCTGGTGTATTTCGTTTGACTTATGAAGGTTCCATCCTTCAATTGTTTCACTTGAAGTCCAAGGAAGAATGTCGGCTCTCCCATCATGCTCATTTCAAATTTACTTTGCATGAGGTTTGAGAATTTTTCACACGACTCTTTGTTAGTGGATCCAAAAATGATGTCATCCACATATATTTGAACAAGCGGTATACTCTTCTTGTCTTGAATTAAAAAAGTGTTCTATCTACTTTTCCTTTTGTGAATCCATTTTCGGTCGGGAATTGTGACAGGTGTCATACCATGCTCGGGTGCCTGTTTCAATCCGTGCAGGGCTTTCTTGAGTTTGTATACTTTGTCTCCAAGAGTCTTCTGCTCAAATCCTGGAGGTTGTTCAACATACACTTCTTCTTCTAATAAACCATTCAGAATGCACTTTTTACATCCATTTGATATACGGTGAAATTCTTGTGAGCAAGATAGGCAAGAAACATCCTTATAGCTTCCAATCTTGCTACGAGGGCAAATGTTTCATCAAAATCTATCCCTTCTTCTTGGCAATATCCTTTGGCTACCGATCTTGCTTTGTTTCTTACCCACGTAACCTTCCTCGTTCATCTTATTTACGAATACCCATTTGGTTCCAATAACATTTTGATGTATGGGTCTTTGTACTAATTCCCATACTTTATTTCTCTCAAACCGATTCGACTCTTCTTGCATAGCTTGAATCTAATGTGTGTCGTCCAATGCTTGTGACACATCTTTGGGCTCTATCTGCGAGATGAAGCATGTGAACATTGCTTCTTGTTGGGTTCTCGGATCTTGTCTTGACACCTTCTCTTATATCTCCAATGACAAGTTACGGTGGATGGTCTCTCGGCCATCTTACGTCGGGTTGAAGCAAGTTAGCTGGATTGATCGACTTGCAAACCGTGTTCTTTGTGGTCGACTCTCTCGTGATCACTCACCGCAGATTTTCCACCGCTTTTGAGATTCGACTATCTCATCTTCTTACGAATCGATAATTCCCCCTACTTGAAAGATAGGGACTCTTCAGAAGATTGGATGATTCACTTATCAATGACTCTTCAATGTCTTCCCCATTTACATTTGGCTCATCGAATACTACATGAATGGATTCTTCTGTGACCATAGTTCTTTTGTTGAGTATTCCAGTAGGCTTTGCTTTCACCGAGTATCTGAAAGATACCTCATCGACTTTAGCATCAAAAGCCTTTAGGTTGTCTTTGTCATTGTTGTGGATGAAGCATTTACATCCAAATATTCTCAAATATGCAACATTTGGTTTTCTTCCATCCAGATCTCATAGGAGTCTTTGTCACCGTCTATTTATCATACATCTGTTTTAGGTGTAGCAAGATGTGTTGATTGCTTCAGCCCAAAATCTTTTTGTAACCCCGCTTGACTAACATGGTCCTTCTTTCGCTTCTTTGAGGGTTCTGTTCTTCTTTCGCAACTCCATTACTGTTTGTGGAGTCCTTGCGGTGATAGTTCATAACCAATACCATTCTCAATACAAGATCGAGTTATTATTCCATTGACAAACTCGGTTTCTCTATCGATCTTATTTTGATAATGGTTTGACTCTTCTCATTTTGTATCCTCTTCATCACCATTTGTGGTAGCTTTTGTAGAGTTTCTTTCTTCTTGCACATGAATATTGTCCATGTATATCTTGAGTAGTCATCTACTACCACCAAGGTGTATTTCTTTCCACTTATGCTTCTTTGGTTCCACTGGGCCAAATAGATCCATATAAGCGGATGCAATATTCTTGTTGAGGATGGGCATGTCTTTTCTTTGAGCAGCGACTTGATTTGTTTTCCTTTCGACATGCATCACATATACTCTCCTTCTTGTATCTTGAGTCCTGGAAGTCCTTCTACAAGATGACTTCTTGCTAGCTTATTAATTGTTTTGAAATTCAGGTGACTCGACTTTTTGTGCCACGACACCAACTTGATTCAAATTGAGCTCTTTGCTAGAGGCAGTCTTTGGGTGTTGCGATTGACCAATCCACTACATACATATTTTTCTCGGCTCTACATCCTTGCGACAACTTCATTTGATTCAACATTCTTGATTTGGCATATTCCCATGTTGAATCCAACATTGTAGCCCTTGTCACGAGTTGGTGATGCTTAGTAAATTGAAGTTTAGTCCTTCAACATATGCAACATCTGTGATTTCTAAACCATTCCTTTTGATGGATCCAATGCCTCTTATTTCACCAGGAGCTTCATTTCCTCCAAATATGACTTTTGCTCCTTTGACTTCCTTGAATTTTTGACAGATTTCTCTTACTTCTGTCATATGTCCGGAATGACCACTATCCATGTACCAGGTTCCTTGGCACTCACTGCTTCCTTGAGCTGCGATCAAGAAATTAAGTTTTAGGTACCCATTCTTGTGCGGGTCTGAGGGGTTAGAATTATAAGATGATCCAACCAACCTATAGCCAAATGATTTGACTCTAAGAGGTTGCCATCTATCGCTGCCATAATCATAATTAATCCTGGCAAATTGCTTGGGAGTCTAGGTTCATACAATTGCTTCTTTTTGTGTATGCTGCATATGTGTTTTAGCAATTGCCTTTCTTGGGTAATTGTGGTGTCTTTGAGTGTAGTGCCTAGGTGCATATGTGTCTTTGATGAAAGCTCTTGTGCTTTTGGAATGGCCTTTGTTGAGTTCTAGGCCTTTGCCATTTGGGCTTGTATTCCATAAGTCTAGGTGATAGTTCACATTATTCCATCGGCTTGCTTGGATATTTTCTACCATTCCCATCATATGTATTTCTTTTATGAGTATTAAGGGATTTTTGGTAGCTCTTTCTTTCACAGTATTTTCTCGTTTGGAGTCTGTTTGAGGACTCAGTGAATCTCTTCTCACCGTCCTTTCGGACTCTTAATCGGCCGTTTTCCTTTTCCTTTGCAACCAAGGCCGGTTTGCTTAGTATTGTGCTTTGGATTGAAAGTGTGTGCAACATTTAGAGTTTTGGATTTTTCGGACTCTTCATGACTTGAAGATCCTTTTTCCAAAATTACTTTTGAGGTTTGACATGGCACAAAGGAATTAAATCTAAGCTTTGTCTTGTCTCCACATTCTCTTTGACTCATAATAAGATCATCCAATGATTTAGATGCCTTAGTGAATGAGGCAATAACATTTTTGAGGTCATTCTCCTCTTTTCTATAAAGCGGCAATTTACTGCTATTAATTTAGCATTTTCGGCCTTTTAAACTTTTATTCTCATCGGCTATTTGACTTAGAGTACTCGGCTCCTTAGTCGACTTTGAGTTTTGACTTTTGAGTAGGCTGTTTTCCTCATTCAATAGTGTGTGTGAGGTTTTAATGTGCTCAAAATCTTTCATCATTTTGCCTAATGAGTCATAAAGATCGGTGGGTGATGAAGTGTGTGTGTCACGATCACTATCACTAGTGTCGAGCTTGTTGAGTTAGATTGTACCTCATCTTCTTGATCTTGTTCTTTGGCCATTAAGCGGATCAAGGCTTCTTCTTCGAGTCACTTGAGTAGTCGGCTTCACTTTGCTCTCTCGAGTCACTTATCTCTCTTGACTTGGCTGTCTCGGCGATCTCTGCGACCATCATTGCCTTTTTCTTCTCTTGTCTTCTTTCTCAAAGATCTTTCTTTCTTCTTCGTTTAAGTCTTGTTGACTACGAGGATATGAGCGATCAATGGCATAGTGACCTGGTTGTCTACAATTCCAACATAGATATTGACCTTTTGATCGACTCTTTCTATTCTTGAGTTGTCGATCCTCTACGATACTCAACTTGTTGATGATCTGTTTTCTTGGTTGGCCTATCATCCCTTGATTTGGAGGAGCCGAGTGTCTTCGGAGGATTCACCCTTCCCTCTCTTGTAGTTCTTGTTAAAGAACTTGTTAAATCTTTTAACCATCGGGGCTATTTCTTACCGGGTCAATTGCCTCTTTGACCTCGGCTCTCCTTCCATCTTTGACAACTAGAGCGGTTTTTTTGGAGTACAATTCTCTTCCTGGTCTTTCCTTCTCGGCTCAAACTCGTAGGCTTTGAGGTCCGAGAATAACTCATGATTGGATGTCTTTGATAGGTCCATGGAGTGTCTCAATGCCATGACCTTCATTTCCCATTCAATTTGGAAGACTTTTTAGGATCTTCATACACATTTCATTCATGTATATTCCTTTCCAAGTGTAGACAACTCATTTGTGATTTACGTAAACCGAGCGTCCGTTGATCCAGGTTTTCTCCTGAGATCATTTTAAAGTTCTCAAATTTTTTGTCTGACCACGATATTTTGTTTTCTTTGATTTGCTCGAGCCTTCACAAATCAATGTCGGTTTGTCCCAGATTTCCTTAGCGATTTTTGCAAGATTTCACTTTATTGAACATGGCTTTGTCCAAGGTTTTGTAGAGAATATCCTTGGCTACATTGTCCAGGTTGTATCTTTTTCTGTCATCATTTGTCCACTCGGTTCTTGGTTTTCAACCATGATGTGCAGTCTTTGCATCTTCTTCCCCTTCACCGCAACTCTTCGTGCATGTGTTCACCTTCAATATTTGCGAGGGCCCATCTTCTATCACTATCCACATCTCATCATGTAATCTTTGATAGATGAGCACATACGAATTTTCCAATCATCAAATTCTTCAATAGTGAACATAGGAATGCGTGTTAGATTTGCCTCCATGATAACAACTTTTAATGATAGAAAAGAGTTTTGAAAGTTTAAGTACTAAAGCGAGACTTTTGAAAAGTTTGGAGATCTAGTTCGAGAACCGGTGCGGAGGGTTCAATGAACCAACCGCTCACGATACCACTTGTAGGTCCCAAGGGGTGTAAGTGTAAGGTTTAGAAGGGGTTGAATAAACCTTACCAAATTTTCGATTTAGGCCTTTTAAATCTCTGAGTTCTACACAAACAGTTTGTGTCCTTGATGGACAATCGATTTAGTCACTCAAGTAGAGTTAATCTCTCAACAGATTCGGTTGAGTCATTAATAGTGTAACTTCAAATTGTTGGCTATAAATTGACTCAACCGTGGTTTTGTTTTCATCGGAAGACTTAACACCCTTAAGTTTGATTAAGCAAGTTTTTCTGACTTGATTTAGTACTTATAAATTATCAAATGGATAGCAAATTTATCGTGAGATATAAGCAATTAAAAGTGCGAGAAATTTAAATCTTTGAAATGTAAATGACACAAGATAGTTTTTATAGAGGTTCGAAGATGGGGTAATTCTTCTACTCCTCTCTTCTCCAACTCCTGGAGGAATCCACTAAGTAATGATCGGTTTACAAAGTGGTAGCATCCGGATACAAGTCTTGATCACAACGGCCGACTTGATCCTTTGGGACTCGATCGGAGACGCCTTGATCACTCGGTGGCTTCTCGTACAACTCGGCTTCTTCACAGGCGTTTGCCTTGCTACTCTGACTCACTTGCTTAAGCACTTTGGATTTGATCACGAAGCCCTCCAAAAGCTTAAGACTTGGTTCGACCTTGAACCTTTCTACAATCCTTCTGGAATGTAGACCCCTTGTTTTAAGTATCTTCCTCTTCAACGGTTGAAGTTCTCTTTCCTTCACGGTGAGTGTTGGATTGATGTACTTGAAGTGTAGGCTTGAGGATTGAGAATGTTTCGTTTTTAGATAAGCTTGTATATCTTCACGTGTGTGTCATTCATCCTCTTTCTCAAACAAATTCCTCGGCCTTTTATAGTGAACTTTCAAAAATTTGCCCGTTGAAGAGATAGGCTCATTTTTGAAAGTTACTTTGCGATGTCGTTGGCTTAATCCTTGGAATTGCCATTTCCTCGTATGAATTGTTTTATCTCCTTTTCGAGTTCGACACGGTGTAGTGCTTCCTATTGGTTCATTCCTTTTGCACGCTTCTGGGGCCAGCACTCCAAGAAAGGTAGTATGGAGATATTACTTGTTTAAGTAAATCTCTTGATTTAAATACAACGGTTCTTCTTTGATTATCTCGGCTTGACCGCATTTCCTTGTTTTCCCAGGTGACTTAGAGTCGACTTCCAATCATGGATGACTCTTCTGTCACTTTAGCTTGAGACTTGCTTCTCTTGAGTCGACTTGACCGATGTTCCACTGGTGCATCTCACTGCTTCTTGATCGAGTTCTGTCTGCCGCTCTTCTTTCTTTGTGACTACTGTTTGTCTCACAATGAGTTTTCCTTCAAGCCTTGATTGTCTTCTTGCAAGTTGGAGCGTAGGTGACTTAACTCGGCTTGGCCACTCTAATTGTTACAATATATTTTACTGACAAAATTTGGGAGCCAACTTTCTATTCTAAGTTTTACATGGCATTCATCAAAATCTAAACAATAAAATTCCTAACAAGACATGTTTTCACACTTGGGCTATTTTTTTGAATATATAAGCGTCTTACGGTAATGAGTTTGTTAAGTTGTGTAGATGAGAAATGAAGTACTCCAAATATTAGTTACCTCAAAATATTTGGATGTAAATGTTCTATCATGAACATCTTAGATCAATTGGATGCCCTATAATGATAGTGATAAAGTAGACAAAAAGGGTATTCCTGAACAAACTCGATAGCCAAGGCAACATTGGTCGAACTAAGGCAAGGTTAGTAGCTCGAAGGTATTTTCTAGAAGAAGGTAATTGATTTTGATGTAACATTTGCACTCATAGCACATTTAGTAGCTATTTGTTTTACTTGCCCATTCTTGTTTTAAGAAAATTTCAAGCTTTACAAAATGGATGTTTAATCCATTTTCTCAATGGTTTTATTCTAGAAGAAGTCTATGTAAAACAACCTCCGGGGTTTAAAATTTTTCTAGGCCAAATGTTTTTTTAAAAGGCCTTGTACGGTTGATAGACTTAGCTATTTTTGCTAAATGATTTTACAAGAGGTAAAGTTGATACTACTCTCTTTGTTTTTGAAAAAGGGCAAGATTGTTTACTTGTGCATATTTATGAGAATATTTTTGGTACTACTAATGAATATTTGTGCAAGATATTTTTCCAAGTTGATGCAAGGAGTACTTGAAATGAGCATGATGGGGAGCTCAATTTCTTGCTTGGACTTCAAATCATTCAATGCCAAGTAGATGGTTACATTTCAAAAGAACTCTTGAAGGAGTTAGGCATTAAAGAAGGAAGAATCATCTCAACCTCTATGGCTACCAATGAAGAGATTGACAAAGGTTGAGAAAGGCATGTCGGTTAACAAACAAATTCAAGGTATGTTTTCTTGTATTATTTCTATAGACTCGACATTCCATATGCCTTATGTCTATATGCTCGACTTAAAAACTTATCTCAACGAATCTCATTAAAGTGTCATCAAAAGAAATTTTCAAATATTTATAAGGCACTTCTTCTTATGACTTGTTCATCCAAAACTTTTAAAACGTTCTTATTTTTTGGGATAACAAGTCCGGTGAAAATTATTCAAAATATAGTTTGTCATCATCGAACTAAATATATTGAGATTCGATGTTTTTTTAAAAGGGATTAAGTTTTTAACAAAAACTTGAGATGTGTTTAATTAGTCTCAAGGATAACTCGCGGACTTTTAATCGCCCACCGCCGAGTATTTTACCTCATTTCGAGTTTGATCATGACATAATGTATATTGAATGATGTCTATGTTTGCATTTTGCACGTTTTTAAAACTTAGGGGCGAAAAAACGGATTTTTGGTTCAAACTTCGGTTTTTGCAAAAACGAAATGGACAATGGGGTGGAGGAGGAGGCCAGGCCAACCGGTCGACCATCACCTCGGCCAGGTCGCCCATACCTCAACTGGTCGCCCACTATTGTTTGTTGGATTAAAACGTCTGTTCCTATCTTAGCCATTTTGGCCTCTCCAACTCTATTTTCGTCCCCTTTGCAAATTTCACACACAATTCACTTCAAATGAGTTTTGATGCATGAATTATATATTTTGGGGACTACCTAGCTCGGTTATCATCATTGATGCTCATCTTTACTGATTGAATGGTAAGAAATTCACTCTCTTTAGCTCAATTGGGTTGAACCCTTGAGTTTGTAGCTTATATGTATTTTTCTTGATGCAATTCATATATTTTTGTGATGAGCTTATTGATTGTTGATGAATGATAATTGTTTAATTGTATTTGGTGATGAAAAACTTGGCTTGATTTCATTTACAAGGGCTATATATATCTCTTTCAATTTTTGGCCTTGCTTAGTGTTTGATAAAATGTTTCAATGAAAAATTCATCACCTACATGATTCTCTTGATTTCAAAAGTCTTATATATTTATAGAGATCATGTTTTGTTTATCAAATGATCTTTCATAAGCTTCTACAAGTCGTATGATTCGACTCTTCCCTCTTTGGTTTATAAGCTTCAATGCTCAAATAGCTCGATACATCGGTTTAGTGCGCACTTTGATATGAATATATGATGTATTTATCGTACTAACATTCTTTTTGATGATTCCAAAGGGAGAAACAGGTTATAAGCTCTTTAGCTCATAGAAGCTAAGATAAACTTAACGAAAAGAAGCTATAAGTTGTGGCTATGTAAAGCCATAAGTTGTGGATCATATTATGTCCACTAAATGCATTATGGTTATGTATGATTCTTGGTCCATTGGTTGTAGTATGGACGTATTTATGTTTCTAATGATGTCTCTTTGACAGGGGAGCCTTTAAGTTTTGATACTTAAGCTCAATATCGAAAAGCTAAGATTTTAGCTTATGTTGTAGTTAATCTATATTACTCTTGTTGTGCATATTGATAGGGGAGCATTTGCTATATGTGTTTGAATATCTCTACTCCCATCCTTGTGTTCATATTACTTGCGGAATGTTGTTGCTCACAACGGATAGTTCTCTTTAACCTAGGTAAAATTGTTTTGTTTCAAAAATCGACCTCGTTAAAATTGTTTTGGTTTGTAATCATCAAAAAGGGGAGATTTTTTGATAAATGGTTTTATCATGATTTTGATGATTTTGTTTTTATACCAAAACAATGGTTTTAAAGGTTGTCCAAATACTCTTAAATGATTTAAAATGGTTTTAATATTTTAGGAATATTTCCTCAAGTTTATTTTCGATAATATTGGACAAACACTTTTAATGATTTTATGTCAAGGTTTATTTCATTGAAACTATGTTTCTAAATGTTGTTCTAATACTCCCGATTGGTCTAAAATGTCTTTACGAATTTTTCGGAGTATTTATTGGAATTTATATCGGACAACACTTCTTGTATTAATGTGTTATTTCATCAAAACTATATTTCTAATGTTGTCCTAAATACTCCCGATCGGTTTAAAATGTTTTTACGAATTTTTCGGAGTATTTCTTGAGGTTTATTTTCGACAAAAATCGGACAACTTGTCATTGAGGAGGTCGTCTTGCCAAAGACCAAAGAGAACGACCGTACACAGGAATACATTTGAAAAGCGAGCGTATTGAACTCCAAAAATGGGTCGGGGTGACCGGTCCCGTAGGGCGACCGTCGCACCCTAGAACAACCGGTCGACCCCCTCTTGGACCAGGTCTCCTAGTGAAAAATTTGATGTATAATCATCTTTCCCTTATTAGTGCGCGACCGGTCATTCTTAAGTTTGACAAAATTCTAAGCTGTTGTGCGGAGACAACTTTTCCTTAAATTGTGGAATTGATTTCTAACACTATAATCTTGTTTTTAATTGCAATATTTTGTAGAAATCAGATTCCAAGATGAGCTTATCAAGTATCAATCTTCTCCTATAAATAGAGGAAGATTTGAAGCACAACAATAAGAGAGAACAACACAACACAAACAAGATATACTCAAGCAAACACTTGGTCTTTCATTGTTATTATTCTTGTTGTAATTTGCCTAGCTATTCACTTTCACATTCTCGAGGTCTAGGCTTTTCTTGATTACACTTGCACTCTATCTGTATTATCAATTATCGAGTTGTAATCTTGAATTTGGGTAATCATTCAACACAAGATATCCTTGTGAGTGTTCTTGTGGTAAGAACACACTTTGGGTGATCTAGGTGTTAGGTGTAAGAAGATTGTGGTAATCTTCTTTTGAGGTGTTGAAGAATTTGGTATTCTTCAAGGTTGAAGATTGTGGTAATCTTCACAATGTGCCGTTGGAGATTGTGGTAATCTTCAAGTGAGATTGTGGTAATCTCAAAGGTGGTGTTGAAGAAGAGTGTGGTGCTCTTCAAGGTGTTGTTGTAAGTTGGTGTTGTATTAATTTGTGGTAAATTAATAAAATCTTTTTCTTTTTGAAATCCATCCGGATATCTTTGGGGTGGTAGAGGATTAGGCCCTAGGTGGGTTGAACCTCTATATATCGGCGTGTGTTGTTTACATTCCGCACCTTTATTATTGTGTTTGAGCATTTGGTTCGAAAAAGAGGCGAAATCAAAAGATGGAGATAATCTATTCACCCCCTCTCTAGATTATCGTAGCCGCTTGGACTTACAGGCGATGAGGGACGCCCGCGAATTAAGTAGGGGAGAATATAACAGGCTGCCCAAATTTCAACATATGAGCTAGGAGGTTAGCCCACTTCAAGCCCACAAGATGGCCTAAATGCTTAGGCCCAATTGTACATAGAATACTCTAGAACATGTAGGAGTTTTGTAGAGAATTATAGGAGCATTTTAGAAACTCTCATTTGTAAATATCTTGTAGAATATTCTAGGAATATTCATGTAGAAATCTAGAGACTTATTCCCAACCGTAGGATCATATAAATCACCATCGTCCATTTAGGAGATGGAGTAGTATAAATAGAGGCATGACCTCATTTGTAAATCCTCAAGTCTTGTAAGCAAGTTTGAGTGAATAATACAAGTTCTTTTCCCAACTATCTTGTGTGTTTTACTTTGCCATCTTTCTACACTTCCTCTCACACAAGCACATTCGAGAGAGGATGACTTAGCAAATCGCGAAGGAGGAAGAGCACTAGGGTCGCACGGTTCATTGTTAAGGGAGCTATTGTGATATAACAAACTCTGTAATTAGTTTGTAATTAGTTTAGAGTTAGTTAATCCATACGGTTGATTCTTTGTTAGATTAGTTAACGGGTTAGTTAATCCCAGCCCTCTATAAATAAGGTGTACTCATCTCTGTTTCAATTCGGTTCAATAATATAAAATCAATTCGGTTCATAATATAAAAGGTTTGACATCGGTTTCACGTCCGAATTCTAATGCGGTTCATACGAATCTCCACAGGCTTTTCTCACTTCGAGTGGTTCTCATTCTTCAAGTATGGATCACTCTTGGTATTTTGATAGCGGATCCACAAATCATATAACTATGAGATATGGAAAATCTTAGTCTCAATGCGGCTATCTACCAGGGATCGGAAACATACGATTGGTAATGGTTCTAATCTCTCCATTTCTCATATTGGATCTTCTTTCCTTCATTCCTCGAGACAACTCTAAATCCTTGTTACTCAATTCCATTCTTCTTGTTCCTCATATTACCAGAATTTACTCAGTATTTCCCAGTTTACTAAAGACAATAATGTTCTAATTGAATTTTATCATGATTGTTGTCTTGTTAAGGACAAACAAACTCACAAGATCTTACTGGAAGGGCTGCTTAAAGATGGATTGTATCAGCTTGATCTTTCTCATCTTAAGCATCTCAGATTTCAGTCCCCTTCCAGGCTTGCTGCTCCATCCTACAACTCTCTTGTTTTGCCATGCATATATTCTATTGCTAGTTTTAATAAAACCCAGTCCATTTCTTGTAATGTTTATGTTGCTTCTCAATGTAAGTCTGATGTCAATCTGTGGCACAGAAAACTTGGACATCCACCCCCTCTGTTCACTCTAATGTTCTTGATCTATGCATATTAAATCCGGTCTTAATCGATTTACAATTTTGTGATGCATGTAAACTTGTAAATTGCATCAACAAAAGCATTATACATCTCATCCTTCTAAAACTACACATCCCTTTCACTTGTTCACCGACATATGGGGTCCTTCACATATTTTATCTAGAGATGGATATAGATATTACATACATTTTCGGATGACTATACCATGCACACTTGGATCTTTCCTCAAAACTTAAATCAAAGCTTATAATGTCTTCCTCCAATTCAATTCATTTGTTGAAAGATAATTTAATACCAAAGTCAAGTGTCTTCAAACCGATTGGGGGGGTGAGTATCGTTCTTTTGCTCCTTTACTCTCCCAACTAGGCATCCAATTTCGACATCCTTGTCCTCACATCCATCAACAAAATGGGAGGTGAAAAAAACTTACATATAGTTGAGATGGGGCTATCTTTCCTTGCTCAAGCTAAATCCCCATTGCGGTTTTGGTGGGATGCATTCTTCTTTGTTGTGTTCACAATCAACGGACTTCCCACAACAACCTTACAATTTATTTCCCCTTTTCAAAAACTTTTCCATTCTCTACGATTACTCATTCTTGAAAGTGTTTGGTTGTAGTTGTTTTCCATACCTACGCCCGTATAATAATCACAAGTTTCAATATAAATCTTCTAAATGTCTCTTTCTTGGATACGACTTCACACATAAGGGATATAAATGCCTTATTTCAGGCGAGTGTATATAGCCGATGCAGTGGAATTTAATGAAGTGAGTTCCCTTATGATGAGCTTTTCTCATCTAACTCCAACTCTGTTGCACAAAAATCTCCTATCACTTTGTGAGTTCTTTACAGTTTTTCCTCTTCTTGATCCTATGTTATCCTCTACCCCTCTCCGGCATTAATCTTACATTGACCTCTCTTCTTTTCCCTTGCAATCTCCTTCCATCTCTCATTGAGCAAGCGATACTCCTCCCTCTCATTCTCAGAATCTCCTCCATCATCTATTCCTTCACCTCCTCATATTCATCCCCCTTCTCTTTCCACACATTCCATGGTTACACGTTCTAAAATCGAAATCTCAAACCAAAAGCTTTTCTTGCTACATCTGTTGAAATAGAACCAACTACGTAACTAAAGCTTTTAATGATCCCGGTGGAAAGATCTATGCATGTTGAGTTTGATGCATTAATGGGTAATAATACATGGTCTCTTGTTCCCTACTCGGATATGAGCATAATCATTAATAAATGGATTTTTAAGATTAAGCACAAGGTGATGGCGGTGTGGATAAATTTAAGGCTAGACTTGTGGCTCGAGGTTTTCAACAAACAGTTTGGTATTGATTTTTTGAAACCTTTAGTCGATAATTAAACCTATCACCATCGAGGCTTATACTCTCTTTCTTTGTCACACATAATTGGTCCATTCAATGCATTGATATCAACAATGCGTTCTTAAATGGTGGTCGAATGAACAAGTGTTTATGGCTCAACCTCTTGGATTCTTGATGCATCTCATCCAAATTTTGTTTGCAAGCTTCACAAATCCTCTATAGTTTAAAACAGGCTCCTCGTGCATGGTTTGATAAACTTAAAAGCTTTCTTATCTCTTTGGGCTTTAAAGAATGCATTTTACGATAGTTCTCTATTTTTCGAAGGGTTGATGGTAAGTTGTTGTTCATTCTAGTATATGTTGATGACAACCTTATTGGTAGGGAAGATTCTGCGAGAAGTCGTGAATATGATTTCATTGTTGGGTCTAAATTTGCCTTAAAAACAACTCTTGGGGCAAGTCATTCTTCTTGGGCTTAGAAGCTATCAGGTCCTCTAAAGGTCTTATCCTTACACGAGACAAAATATGTTCTGACTTTGCTTTGCTAAAAACTAATATGTCATTTGATCTGACCTTGTGCATCTCCCAATAAGATTTGCTCACAAACTTGCCTTGAATGATAGTGCCTCTTTTGATCAGCCCTCTTTATATCGTAGTGTTGTTGGTGCTTTACAATATTTAACTCTAACCCGCCCTGATATCTCTTTTGATGTAAACAAGCTCGGCCGAGTTTTCTCATGCCCCTACTATGAACCATTGGATTGCTTGCAAACACTTGTTGAGATATCTCAAAGGAACCAGGTCTCTTGGTATTGCTTTCTATCCCTCTAGCAGGTTGCAGTTGCAGGCATTCTCATATGCGGATTGGGCCAGTAGCACAAATGATCGAAGGTCTACTGGGGGGTATTGCATCTATTTTGGCTCAAATCTTCTCACCGGAGTTTTAAGAAACGGACGGTGGTGTCCCTGAGTAATCTTTGAAAGTGAATATTGAGCTCTTGCGGATACAACAACAGAACTTGTGTGGCTTCAATCATTGCTTCAAGAACTGGGGTTGAAAGTAGAGTCCCCCTCCTTAATATGGTGTGATAATCAAAGTGCAGCTGCCATGGCATCCAATCCTGTTTTCCATGCACGAATGAAGCACATAGAAATAGATGTGCACTTCGTTAGAGAAAAGGTCCTTGCTAAAACTATAGGTGTTCGATTCATTCCTTCGAGGAACAACTGTGACATGTTCACCAAGTCGTTGTCCTCATCACGGTTTCAGATGTTGTGTTCTAAGTTGCCTCTTGCCTCTCCTCTGGATATAAGATCGGCCATCACTTAGGGGTGTTCATCGAATCGAATTCGAATTCTTAGACTTCTTCAAATCGAACTAATCGAATGGAATTTTTAAAACCTCAATTCAAAATTCAATTAATTTTGAATCGAATTCAACCGAATTGGATTTGTCGATTTTCATTGAATTCGAGTCGATCAAAAATCCAAATTTGTCGATAAAGCAGCACTATTGTGTTTGGACCATATTTTTCAAGCAAAATTTCAATTTATTTTTAACAAAAGAGTTCTATAATGAAATAATAATATAAGCAAACCATATAAATCATCAAAACTATATTGTTACCATAAAGATATTACAAAAAGTAAAGACAAAATACTTTTGAGGCTATAATCTATTAAAATCAAAATTATATTGTTCTTTTTTTGAAATAAAAAACACATTGTTCTTTTAAGTTTAAACACATCTTAAGACAATTCAAAAACTACACACAAATGCTGAGACTTTGAAATGAAATTGAATAATGAAACACTGAAACTAGCTATGACCAACATTATAATTCTACTGTAACAATTTTATTATAATAGAGATGTGAAATTAAATATTGTTTATACATCAACTAATTATGTTATTTCTATTTCCATATGTAATTTATATATGTATAATGTTCAAAATATATAACATATAAATTAAATTTGAATTATAATTGAGTTCTAATCAGTACATGAATTCGAATTGAAATACGAATACAAATCGATATTCGAATCGAATTTACTCGAATTTCACATTGAATTAGGATTTTCGAATAGAATTCGAAAAAAATTCCCCAATTCGTTATTCGATTCAAATATTCATATTCGAAATTCGAGTTGATTCGAAATTGAGATTCAAATTCAAGTCGAGTCGAATTTCGAATTGATTCGAAATATGAACACTCTAACTGTCATTTCTAATTAGGGTGTCTTTCGCTATATATAAAAATCTAGGGGTGAAAATGTAATTACGTCTTTTATATTCTTGATATTGAAGAGAATATCCCTTTCAATTTCTCCTTTATGCTCCCTGAAACAGAAGCCTAAGCAAGTCCGTCGCGCACACAGCAAAAATCAGATAGAGCTTCTACTTCTGAGACTTGGCTTTAAGTGGAACAACTTTTTCTGATCATCAACAGGATACTCTGGAGTTAAACTTTTGGTAAAAGTTGTTCTGGCGGTGGTATTTTTCTATTTTTTTCTTGCTGGGGTTTACTTCAATTCTCCAAGTTCTTCTTCTTCTTCTTATTATTTTTTTTTTTTTTGAATCTCGATAAAGAAGAGCTTAATTGTGCTAATGCTGGATATGGACTTGGGTACTTAGCATTTTATTTTATTTATTTTGGTTTCCATTCTTTTGTATTTTGGTCTGTGCGAAAATTGGTGGGTCTGATAGAAATGCGGCAGAGAGAAGAAGGTTTTTGAAACGAAGTATTATCTTGAAATGCTTATATTGGATTTATATGTATATGCTGCATAATTGCTCCAGTCTTGCCTCTTACGATTTTGGAATTGACATATTTTCTGCTGTATGTTGTTGATTGAGCTCCTAAAATGTGAACTTTGGATTTTTTTATTTGTATGATGGCTAATTATGGTTTTGCACCAGACAGCTATCCTGTTTGGCTCTCATTCCTACTTTTAAGTAGGTTTCATATCTAAATCTTGAACTGCAAAATGCAAATTATAATAGGAAGGGAAAATCCATTTTTCTTTTTGTTTAGATGCAATTAATTATGGGATAATTACAAAAACTATCCCTGAGGTTTGGGTTTTTTACCAAAAAAAAAAAAAAAAAAGATATGTTTGAAAATTACCAAAAAAAAAACCTTGAGGTTCGATTCTGTGTTAAATGTAAAGGGGTAATAGCAATATTTTTACAAATACAAGGGGATGTTTGAAATATTTTTGCATATGAATGGGGTAAAGCGTAATAAAAATTATACCTCATGGGGTTTTTGTAATTTTCCAAAACTTGGGTTTTTTTTTGTAATTAACCCAAACCTCAGAGGTAGCCTTTGTAATTATCCCATTTATTGACTGAATATGCTTATCCTCCTGTATATATTAAATTGAGAGTACAGATGTAAACCTTGACTTCATGAATGCTAATTGTCACTATAAATTTGTTTTTCCAGGTATCAATACAAAGCTAGCTAAATCATGGCACATGTACTTTCAGTTTCTTGTTCTTTAAGTACTTCCACAGGCAGCAGGTCAATCAGTAGTAAACCTTCAAACCAATTCCCATCTGCTGCATCTGTTAATTTACCAATTTCCACATCACCCTTCAAAAGGCTCGCTTTCCAAACAAATTATACATCACAAAAACGCCGTACCATTTACATAAAGGCAATTTCAACAAGCCAAGAACCCATAGTCCAGCCTGGCTCAGGGTCTCACGAGACCTCGGCGAACCTTCTGTCGAAAAAAGTAATGGTCATCGGTGGTGATGGCTATTGCGGTTGGGCCACTTCACTCCATTTATCGAACAAAAATTACGAAGTTGCCATCGTTGATAACCTCGTCCGCCGCCATTTCGACCACCAGCTAGGTCTCGACTCTCTCACTCCAATCGCGTCGATCCACAACCGCATCAGACGGTGGAAGTCTGTCGCCGGTAAAGACATCCAACTCTATATCGGAGATATTTGTGACTTTGAGTTCTTGTCCGAAGCCTTCAACTCCTTCCAACCTGACGCCGTTGTCCACTTTGGCGAACAGAGGTCCGCCCGTACTCCATGATCGATCGGTCGAGAGCCGTTTTTCACACAACACAATAACGTGATCGGGGCGCTTAACGTTTTGTTTGCCATAAAAGAGTTCGGGAGGATTGCCATCTCGTGAAACTCGGGACCATGGGAGAGTACGGCGCGAATATAGATATAGAAGAGGGTTACATTACGATTACGCACAACGGGAGGACAGATACTTTGCCTTATCCGAAGCAAGCGAGCTCATTTTACCATCTGAGCAAGGTTCACGACTCGCATAACATTGCGTTTACTTGCAAGGCGTGGGGAATTAGGGCCACGGTTTGAATCAGGGAGTGGTGTATGGCGTGAGAACTGATGAGACGGCTATGCATGATGAGTTATGTAATAGATTGGATTATGATGGAGTGTTTGGAACTGCGTTGAATCGGTTTTGTGTTCAGGCTGCGGTTGGTCATCCACTTACTGTCTATGGCAAAGGAGGCCAGGTAATTACTTCTCATTGGGCGTAATATGCTAGCCGATTTTGTTTGGTCAGTGTTGATTTCAGCTCTTTTATGCGTAATTCAGTCACAAATGCTAATCGCTTTTTCTCAAGAGTGAACACTTGACACCAACCCACATTCACAAACATGCAGTAGTCCAGTGTGTCTACTTTTTAGTGACCAGTCATATACATACATACATACATACATACATATATATATGTTTGTTGCCGTAGAAAAAGTAGGTTCCGCTTATAATATATTGGGAGTGTTGGCAAAAACTTCTGCTTTTAGAAGAAGTGAAGTTATTTATTGTAGTAAAATTAAAAGTAGTTGAGAATCTAAAGTTGGTAGTGTTTACAAATTGGATAAGAAGTTGAGAACTAGAAGTTAAGAGTGTTAGGTGAGAAAGTTATAAAAATGCTTATTTGTTTGTAAAAGTCAAACCAGAAGCTGAGTCGGAAATCTAAAGTGGCCATCTCTATGCTTTTAGATTCTGATTAAATGAAGTGGAAGTTGGCATTTGCAAACACTAAAAAGTGATTTTTAGCCAAAAGTTGAGAAGTACTTCTCTATAGTGATTGCAAACACTTCTTATATATTGATGAATTGGGCTGGCCGCCTGGTGTATAATCACATCTTTTTCTATAACATAAGAAATTGTTAACATTTAACAGTGCTGTTTTTTTATTTCTATAACAAAGACTTCCCAATTGTTTCCAGCATTACTATGTATACCTCTGTTTTTGAAATTTTAATCATTTTGAACTTGGATGCCCTCTATTTTTCCTTATTAACTTTCCTGAGGAATTCTCTTTGAAATAAACAGACGAGGGGTTATCTTGACATAAGAGACACGGTCCAATGCGTTGAGCTTGCTATTGCAAATCCAGCACAGAGAGGAGAGTTCCGCGTTTTCAACCAATTTACAGAGCAATTCTCGGTCAATGAACTTGCCGCCCTTGTTACTAAGGCCGGTAAAAAACTCGGCCTTGAGGTGCAAACCATATCGGTACCTAACCCTAGGGTGGAGGCCGAGGAGCATTACTATAATGCAAAGCATACTAAACTCGTGGAATTGGGGCTCAAACCCCACCTTCTATCGGATTCTCTTCTCGACTCTTTGCTCAATTTTGCTGTCAATATAAGGATCGTGTCGACCCTAAACAGATAATGCCCAGTGTATCATGGAAAAAAATTGGAGCCAAGCCAAAGACTGTTGCAGCCTAAAATCATGTTGATGGGCAGTGACTGAAGAAATCTACACTTTTTTTGTTTGTATTTGCTGATAGGTGTAGTGTAGCTTTCTGGATCTTTTGCTTGTTTAGTGGATCTATTGTATCTTTGGTGTTACAGATGAGAACTTATGAGGCACTTGCTATTGGATACAAACAATTGAGGATATATTCCTGGCTAATTTATTAAACTAAAGCACTTTTAACATATATTTAACTAATTAATGCCAAAAAAGAAACTTAATCATATAGGTGAAAACAGAGGTCATGACTCTGGCAATTTAGAAAGCAGAGTTCACAATTCTGTTTTCCAAGTTATTTATTTTTTTAATTATTCTTTTAGGAAAATTTATTTATTTATTTTCACTTTCTTAAAATTAATTTTCAGAAATAATTTTCTATTTAAAAGAAACTTGAACTTAATTGAATTTTTTACTTTATAAACTTAATAATACATACACCATTTTTCGGATCGGTGCAATTGTTTTTGCTTAAAATTTGTAAAAATGCTAGACTTTAGAATGAATTTAGAAACACACTAGGGACAGAAACATGATTACTAATGCAAGGTGTTATCGGGTTTGGGCCGATATCTGGCTGACCCGATAAGAACAATAAGAAATCGGGTCCATATCGTGTTACTCCCCAAAATTGGAGTCGCGACACAACGAATAATTTACACCAGTTCTCCATTCTAAGAATATAATCCACCAAATATTTGGGCAATATTAATTCCCAAATAGACATTGTTCATCATAACTTCTCTAAAAAGCAGAATTAATTGTCTTAGCGAAATCTTTGAAACAAATCAATTATCCATGCGAAGGGGTCCTACGCCCCTCTATTACATCAAACGTAGAAATTGTTCATAATCGAAATTTAAGGCTAGATTGACGGACTAAGTCTAGAAATTACTCTGTCGCTTGGTCTTCTTCATTGACGACTTCATGATGTGGTGGATCAACAACTTGCCATTGAAAAAGATTGGGGTGAGACAAAAAATCTTAGTGGATGGGTGATCGTGTGTAAATGTGGCTTATATAGATGCAAGAAAACAAGAATATGAAGAATGCATGATTCATGATGCGTGCGTCACATACGATTCACAAGCAACGTGGTATTCAAAATAATGCAGTTTTATATAATTTGATGAAAATAATTTGTGATCATTCGAACACTATGACTATGTTGCAAGTAGTTCAAGTAGTGGTTGTGTACGGGAGAGTAACACCAACCCAAGTAAATAACGGTTGCATATGCAAATGTAACATAAACCCAATAAGTAATGGTTTTGCGAGTATGACGACAACCCAAGCAAGTAATAGTTGCGCACGGAGTGTGACGCCAACCCAAGCACGTAACATTGGAACCGTGTGGATCAGACAACGATTCCTCTGTTCTACCTTTTGACTCCCCAAGCACGTTTGACACATAGCCATATCTACTTTATTACTACCCGAGTGAGACAACTCCAACAAGTATGGCTTGCAAGGCCCAGAGTGTCATAATCATGATTATACCCATACTACGACCCACTTCTTTTGGACACTCCGTCTGCAGTTGTGGAATTCGGACAGTGGAGCCGGTAAAGAATTGCAGCCACGCTGCTCGGTTCCAAAACTCGACTAGTCCACTCCGACTGTGAGCTCGACGCACCAAGTTGACTCAAGCACGATTAGATTCACGAAGTTCATACCATATCAATAAGGCAGTCGAGTAAAAACATGGCGGTACATATAAAAGCAGTACAAAATATCACATGTTATGTTTAAATTTGTCATAAGGCGATGAAGTCGCCACGCGTAGTGCGTATGGTCTAGAGATTTTCAAGAAAATTATTGATGTATAATTAAAATATAATTACATCAGTTTCATGACTGTAGAGAAAATAGTTTATTTTGGGGTCCTTGATAAAAGGGAAAATTTTATCTGTAGTCCCGTTTTTGGAAAAAAAGTACTTCTCGAGTTAGAAATTGAATAAGTCCTACTCTCGACCTCGGAAAAATGTAAGATCAGTTTTAAAATTATCCAAATTATTCAAAGATTCAGTTTTTTTTAAAGAGTTTGGGTCGAGTTTTAGGACAATTTCAATTTGGTCCCTTCTTTGTCAAAATTATTATTTTTCGGACCCGAACTTTAAAATTTTGGATCTCACAAATCCGGATGGATTTTGATGTGATTTTAATTTTAAAATATCACGTAACAGTAAGATATTGGGACAAAAATAGTTTTGAAATAGGGTCGGTTTAAGTCCCTTAATTTTCACAAATTACATTTCTAGTCCAAAATTAGATTTTTGCCCTTAAGGGATTATTTGGTGTTTGTTTGTTATGAAACATGAACCATGAGAACAAAATATTATAACATTAAGGTTATGTAATATTTTTATTTGTCTGGGACATTTCTTTTCTGGAAATTTCAATTTCGTTCTTTGAAATTACAATTTTTACACTTTAGTTCTTAAAGTTGCAAAAGTCGGTTTTCTCAACCAAAACCACTTTAAACTTTTAAAATATCTCAAAATATTTAGTTTTTCAGTTTGAGGAAGTCAAAATTTCAAAATTTTCAGAGGGGTCCCTGGACAGTTTTAAAAATTCAATTTTTGGCCCTTAAATTTTCAAGTTTCCACATTTGAGTCCCTAAAATTCCAAAGATGAGTTTTCTTATCTCAAAACCTTTAAATTATTATTATTAACTTAAAATATTAATTATTACAATTAATACAATCCAAAATTCAAAATTTATAGATAGGTCCTTGGATAGTTTTTCGAAGTTCTGATTTAGTCCCCAACTTTGCAAAAGTTGCATAAATGTCATATTTGTTCAAATTCGAGCACACGGTCATATTTTCCAGAATATATATCAAATATAGAACATGATTTTGAGCATATAACACATTCATTAACACATTAATCAAGAGATGAACAAGAAATTAAGATATATATGCACGTATGCCCCTATTGTGCAAGAAATCAAATCATACCTATTTTTGTGAAACTTCTTGAACTTGATACATATCAAAAAAGAAACCTTAATCATATAGGTGAAAATAGAGGTCATGACTCTGTTTTCTCAATTTTTTTATTTCTGCACAACTCTTTTTTTCTAAGTTGTTTATTTTTTGAATTATTTTTTGGGAAAATTTATTTATTTATTTTATTACTTTCTTAAAATTAATTTTCAGAAATAATTTTTATTTAAAAGAAACTTGAACTTAATTGAATTTTTTACATTATAAATTCATAATACATACACCATTTTTCGGATAAGTGCAACTGATTTTTGCTTAAAATTTGAAAAATGCTAGAATTTAGAAACACAACTAGAATAGAAAACACAATTACTAATGCAAGGTGTTATCGGGTTTAAGCCGCTATCGGGCTGACCCGATAAGAACAATAATAAATCGGGTCCATGTCGGCCAACCCAATAAACTTGTTAAACCCGATAACTTAAATAATATCCTTTTTTATTTTTACATATTTTTCTCTAATTCTAACTTACTAAGTGGCTTTATTAAGTGACAAATCTTTGAAGAAAAATATTATATTATAATATATTAGTAAATAGTTTAACGAGCCAACACTCTAAATTGTTCAAATGAGGCAAAAATAATGATAATAAATAAAAATATAAATAAATTTGTTTATCGGGCTTAATGGGTCGTGCGTAGGCTATCGGGTTTTTATCGTGTTGTGTTCGTGCTATCATTTCCAGTCGTTAAAGCGTCACCGGGCCGTGTTCGGGTTAGTTCAACTTGTTTTGAAATGAAAAATAATTCTGAAAATTAAAAAAATAATAAAATACATAAATAAATTTTCTAAGAAAACATTAAAAAAATAAATAAATTAGAAAACGAGTTATGAACTCTGTTTTCACCTATATATAATGTTTTTTTTGGTATTAATTAGTTAAATAGATTTTAAAATTACTTTTAGTTTAATAAACTAGCCTCTATTTTGCGACAGTACCTCACAAAAGGGTATAAATACCCTTCAACCATATTTCAATTTTTACATGGCATCAATCTTCTAGAATTCGCTGATCAGATTATAATTTTAAAAGTTATTTCAATTTGTTGAGAAGTTTTTAGGTAATTTGAGAAGTTTTTCAGAATTTGCGAAGAAAAGAATATAGTACACTTATTCATATCAAAATCGTGAAATGTATGTTTATAAACTCGTATTTACTATTTAATAATACTTTTTTAAATGTTCTTTTCAATTTTTCTACATTTCACGATCATATGAAATCGACAAAATGTATGTTTATAAACTCGCATATACTATTTAATAATACTTTTTAATCGTTCTTTTAGGTTTTTCTACATTTCACCGATCGAGTAATTTAGGTTTTTCGGAATTTGCGAAGAAGAAATATAGTAGACTGTTCATATTGAAATCGAGCGAAATGTATGTTTATAAACTCGCATTTACTATTTCATAATATTCTTTATAGGCAAAAACTTGCGTGAGACGGTCTCACGGGAGTTTAGATCCGTGAGACGAAGCCTTACACTAAGTTTTAAAGGTTTTTTTCAGATTTTATTTTTCTTAGGGTTTATATTTGTTTTTTTAGGGTTTATTTTATTTCTTGGGTTTATTTTTAATTGATTTGGGTTTTTAGGATTTTTAGTTTTTTTAGGATTTATTTTTTATGTTTTGGGTTTATTTTTGTTTTTTGAGTTTATTCTTCATGGTTCATGTTTTTAGGGTTTATTTTTATTTCTTCATGGTTCATTATTATTTTCAAATTTATTTTCATGGTTCATGTTCTCAATACGGAGCCACTTAGGAGGTCCGTCTCACGGTTTAGATCTGTGAGACCGTCTCTAAAGAGACTTGCTCTATTTTATATTGTTTGTTTCGATTTTTTTTACAACGAACTGATCGATTTTAGTTTTTGGTTCGTTGAGATGATTTCACCATGCGGCATACAAGATTGTTGGGAAAAAACTCTTGTAGTATTCACTCAAACTTGCTTACAAGACTTGATAGTTTACAAATGAGGTCATGCCTCTATTTATACTACTCCTTCTCCTAAATGGACGATGTGATTTATTTTATCCTACGGTTGGGAGTAAGTCTCTAGACTTCTCCATGAATATTCATAGAATATTCTACAAGATATTTACAAAGGAGAGTTTCTAGAATGCTCCTATAATTCTCTACAAAACTCCTACATGTTCTAGAGTATTCTATGTACAATTAAGTCTATGCATTTAGGCCATCTTGTGGGCTTGAAGTTGGGCTAACCTCCTGGTCATATGTTGGAAATTTGGGAACTCCGTTACAATTTCCTATTTACGATTAATATTATATTAGTATTTATAGTTTAATATTACTTTTTATTTATTCGGAATTGCTAGGGCTAATAACTTGAATATGGCGAATCAACGTCTTAAAGCTGTGGTTTTAAATTTCTTTCGAGGTAGACGATGTGATCGAGATGTGATTGATTGCGCTGTGTTGGCTCCCACAGAGATTACCATGGAAATTGCCCTGGTTGTGGACAGCCCTGTTTTGGTGATTTTTGCAAAATTTACTTGATTTTGGGAAATAATAAAGAGAAGTTCGAGGAGTACGGGAATGTAGGAATGAAGATAATGGAAACCACGAGAGTGATTCTAACCAAAGTCATGAACTAAATTTTTTTAGAACATGAGAAGACGACATGTCGCGTCGCCACCGCAGTTCACCGCCACTTATTACCATGAGTCCAACTCTCCAAGCTCCCGCTCCCCTCCCGATTAGATATTGTGCACGTTTTTGAGATTTTCTCAAATTTATTGTGTGAGGAAGTCCTTATATAGATTGACTTTTGAAATGTTGTTGAATAATCAATTAGTTGAAGATTTGGATAATTTGAGAAATTTCGAGTATTTTGAGGCGAGAATATAGTAGATCTGTACATACCAAAATGTAAATATATAGACAAATGGAAAAGTAAAACACACAAGATAGTTGGAAAAGAACTCTTGTATTATTCACTCAAACTTGATTACAAGACTTGATGGTTTACAAATGAGGTCTTGCCTTTATTTATACTACTCCATCTCCTAAATGGACTGTGGTGATTTATTTGATCCTACGGTTGGGAGTAAGTCTCTAGACTTCTCCATGAATATTCCTATAATAATCTACAAGATATTTACAAATGAGAGTTTCTATAATGCTCCTATAATTCTCTACAAAACTCCTACATGTTCTAGAGTATTTTCTGTACAATTTTTACAATTTCCTATTTACAGTTAATATTATATTAGTATTTACAGTTTAATATTACTTTTTATTTATTTGGAGTTGCTAGGGCTAATAACTTGAATGTGGCGAATGGACGTCTCAAACTGGTGGTTTCAAATTTACTGGAGACGCGATCGATTGCGCCAGAGTGTTGGCTTCCAGAGTCATAGGGGTGTTCATCGAATCGAATTCTGAATTCTTCGACTTCCTTGAATCGAATTAATCGAATGGACATTTCAAAACCTCTATTTGAAATTCGATCCTAATTCGAATCAAATTTAATCGATTGACTTTGTTGATTTTTGAACCGAATTCGAGTCAATCCAAAAATTTAAATATATCGATAAACCGTGCATTATTCGTATTCGGGCCCATATTTTTCGGATCCAAAAATCATATTTTCATGAAAAATATAATTTTTTTAACAAAAGAATCCTATAATGAAACAAATTATAAGCAAATCATATAAATAATCAAAATCATATTGTTATTTTAAAGATAAAAAAACTAAAGAAAAATCCTTGAAACTTACAAATGAGATTGAATTGTAAAATTAGCTATGACCAATATTCTAAAAAGCGTTAGGTAGTCGGGCCGCAAGCTGGGGCTAGCCGCTTGGGTTGGGTTGGACAAGGTCTAATAGAAAGAAAACAACAGGCAGACAAGGGAAGCCTAATGTCTAGGCGAGACGAGGACTAATTGGGGCTAGACGAGAATTTTTAGAACAATGTTTATGACCAATGTTATAATTGTACTACAGTAATTTTAATATAATAGTAATGTGAAGATAAATGTTATTTATACATCAACTAATAATATTATTTCTATTTGCATATGCAATGTTGGTATAATATTTAAAATATGTAATATATAAATTAAATTTGAATTATAATTGAGTTCGAATGAGTACACGAATTTGAATTAAAATACGAATACGAATCGGTATTTGAATCGAATTTACTCGAATTTCACCTCGAATTAGGATTTTCAAATAAAATTCGAAAAAATCCCCCAATTCGTTATTTGATTCGAATATTCATATTCGAAATTCGATTCGATTCGAAATTCAAAAATTTCGAAATATAAATTCGAATTCAAGTTGAATCGAATTTCAGATTTGATTAGATGCAGAGGATAGCAGGTCGTGGACGGCCACTGTTTTTGTGATTTTAGCAGCTGGCTTGATTTTTTGAGGAAATAATAAAGAGAAGTTTGAGGAGTATAGGAATGAAGATAATGGAAACCACGGGAGGGAAGTCGCTGCCGCCACTGCAGCTGTTGTGAGTCCGAGCTGCTCCCGCTCTCGGTCCCCGGTTAGATATTTTCACGTTTGAGATTTTAAAAATTTGTTTTGTGAGGAAGTCCATATATAGATTGACTTTTGAAATATTGTTGAGTCATCAAGATTTGGATAATGATGATGATGTTGAAGAATTAGACAGTGATGATGATTTTAGTTGTAATTTGTTGAAGATTTGGATAATGTTCGCACAAAAAGGCACACATACTCCTACATTCTTTGTAGAAAAACAAAATCATGAGATGTGATGATTTAAATACAAAACTAGTACTGATCGAATATTTGTCCGAATTAGAAAAAAAAGCCGGCGAGCTAATAACATAGTTGCCAAGTCATATTTCCATCCGGAGAGTTGTATTGCTAATTTTGGGATGTAAATCGTGTTTTCACTTTGAAGAGTTGTATTCCTTTTTTTAACCGATACGACGACGCTTAGTAGTGAGCTGGTATAAAGATGAGTTGTGAGGTTGTTACTGGCAGTTATGGATATGAATAAGAGATTCTGAATTCTTTCTTCATACTCTCAATCTCTCTTCTCTTCTCGATTATTCTTCTCGATTATTCTTCTATTTTTTGTTATGTTCTTATCAATTGGCCTCAGAGCCAGTTCCTACCTGCGCACCAAATTCTAACAAAACGATTAATGGCAAAAAATAACAATAGGATGGAAATGATGGAAACACAGTTGGGAGAAATCGTACAAAATCAAATTGAGTTTCAGACTACGATGAAGAAACAGATGGAGGAGCTCACACTTCGAATGGAAGGGTTTACACATTCGGTGGAGGAGATTTTTTCGAAAAAAATGAACGAAGCGATTAAGGAAATTGCAGCAGCTACATGTATGGGCAAGGAAAATATGAATACAAATGCAGCGACTACATCAACTAGTCATTTACGAGGTCGAAACGAAACTGGTATACTTACTACTCCCCCCAATATGCGTAATGCTGAGCATGTAAATTTGAATAACACTCGCATTCCTAAATTTGAATTTCCAAAATTCAACGGAGAGAATCCTCGCTTATGGCTGCGGAAATGCAATAAATATTTTCTGTATAATGCATTGTCTGATTTTGAGAAAATTGTAACGGTGGGCATGAATATGGATGGGATAGCTGGTCATTGGTATCCTGGAGTATATTGAGGGAAAAGAGAACATGTCATGGAATTTACCTATGGTGTTAGATGATTTTTGAATGAAGAAGAAAGTCATGTCATTGGGCAATTTAACAAATCAAGCAGGAGGGATGGTGTAGGACTATATCTTGGAATTTGAAGAACTAAGAGCATTCATGCTCGATAAAGTAAATAGAACACATTCGGAAGAATATTTCGTGGAAAGTTTCATCAGTGGACTTAAAGCAGAAATCAGACAGATGTTGGAGTTAAACCGCAAAATCTAATGGAAGCCATGAAACTGGCAAGGAAACAAGAATTCAGGTTGGCTAATAAGGTGAAAGAGAACAGAGGAACCAACATGGTTCAAGGATTTTCAAATCCAAACTCTTGGAAAGGAGGACAGAATGATGCGTCTGTATCCATGAGAAATAAGAATTCTGCAGTTAATCAAGATAAAACTCCTCCAGTAAAGAGATTCACACTTGAAGAGTTGTATGTTAGGCGGAAGAAGAATTTATGTTTTAGCTGTGATGAACCATTTCATTTAGGACACAAATTTAAAAAACTCTTTGTCATTTTGTGCGAAGAACCAATGGAGGAAGAAGAAGTGGAATTAAAAGAAGATGATAATGTACAGAGGAATACCACATTTCAAGTAAGTGCTTTGGTGGGACAAATGGCACCGGATACTATCAAGGTCGTTGGAATGAGTGAGAAACAACAAATTACTATTTTGGTGGACACCGACAGTACTCATAGTTTCCTAGACCCTAATACGGCAAAACGATTGGGATGTATTGTGGAATTTACTACTCCAATGATGGTCACGAGTGGCGGATGGGAATATGATCAATTGCAATGCTAAATGCTCCGATTGTATGGAGTATGGGAGGTCAGCAAGTTTACAACACCCGGTGAGGCTACTCAAGTTGGGAGGATGTGATATGGTGGTTGGGGTCGATTTCTTGAGACAGTTGGGTCCAATAACCTTTGATTTTGAACATCATAATATACACTTTCAAGGACAACAAGGAAATGTAATTTTGGAAGGGGTTAAAGGAGAAGCAACTTTGCGCAGATGATGTCCTGGAAATGAGTTTAAAAGGATGTTTATTCGAGTAAAACTACGGTTTGTGGATGTCTCGTGCTTTATTACGAGAGTTGAATCTAAGAAGGATTATGACTCGTCTTTGAGGAGTTACACACTCTCTTAGCCGAATTTTTGGAGTATTCGAGATACCAATCGGATCGCCGCCAATACGGGAGCAAGACCACATGATTACCTTGAAACCGGGGCATAGAACCATTTAAAATGCATCCTTATAGATATCCTTATATGCGGGTAGAGATTGAGAAAATGGTTCAAGAGATGTTACGGGGAGGTATCATACAAAGCAGCTAGTAAAAGTAATTTTTCATCACCAGTTCTATTAGTCAAGAAGAAAGATGGCACTTGGAGGGTCCGTTTGTTTATGTTTCCATGGTTCATTTCTAGTTTTCGAGTTGGAAATAGAATTTTGAAAATTTATTGGTTTTCGTGTGGAAATTGGGATTGTGTGTGGATGAATGAATTGAAATGTGTTTTATGTAGGGTTGGAAATGAGATTGTGTTTGGTTTGAGTAGTTTTGAAATATTATTTTATGTATATAATAATTGAAAAGTTGGTAGTGGTGGGGTCCACTTCAATATGTTAATTTGAATATATAATATTATATTTGTAAGATTATAGTTGATGGGTCCCATTAGATAGTTATAATTTAAAAATAGTAATATTTTAAGTAGATAAAGTTGATAATGGTGGGTCTCACATATATAATTGGGTTAAAATTTGAAATTAGTGATTGATAAGTAATGATGAGTGATGTAGGGTAGTGTATAGGTTTGAGAATAGAAATTATAGGTTTGAGATGTTGTTTTATGTGAAAAATAGAAAATGAAAATGATGATTTCCATTGGAAATTTTATGAACAAACGTGATTCCACTTTTATGTATAGTTTGAAATCGGAAAGAGGTCATTGGAAACATAAACAAACAAGGGAGGTTTTGTGTAGACTATAGGAAGCTTAGCTCACCGATGAAAGACAAACTTTCCTATACCATTGGTAGATGATCTACTTGATGAGCCGGGAGGAGCTACAATTTTTCTAAAATAGATTTATGGTCGGATATCACCAAATAAGGGTACACCCCTATTTGATACATGTTTTTATATTAATTTTAATGATTTTATTTTTACACCAAAACAATATTTTTAATCGTTGTCCAAATACTCCTAAATGATTTAAAATGATTTTAATATTTTTCGGAGTATTTTTTCAAGTTTTATTTTAGATAAAATTGGACAACACTTTTAATGATTTTATGTTTATAAGTTTCTACTTCAAAACAAGGTTCCTAAATGTTGTCTAAATACTCCCGATTGGTTTAAAATGTTTTTACTAAATTTTCGAGTATTTATTGAGTTTTATTTTTCGACAAAAATTGGACAACATTTTTGTCTCGAGGTCAATCGGTCGCCGTAGAAGGAAACTCAGACGAAGATGAATTTTAGAAAGATAATGAGATGGAAGTAAAAGTGACCAGTCAACCTGGTCGACCGGGCGTCGGCCACCTTTGCACCGGGAGTCACGCCTTAAAAAAACGAGAACTCTTCTTCCTTAAAATTGGTTTGTGCGACCGACCAACATAGGGACGACCGGTCGAACCCTACGTCGACCGTGCGCCTGTGTAAATTGTTGATAAGTTTATTTCAAACTCTATTTACGTACTCTGGCCGCCCTATGTTTTGACAACAAGTTTCGACCGTTTGACATCGACATCTTTTCCTTAAATTGTGGGATTGATTTCTAACAGCTATATTCTTGATTTTAATTGTATTTTTCTCAGAGATTTTCAATCCCCAAGAGGAGCCTATGCTTGATCAATCATCTCCTATAAATAGAGGAAGTTTTGGAGCAACCAATACAACAATTGATATACAACACAACAAGATACACTTCAAGCAAATACTTGTTCTTCATAGTCATTATTCTTGTTGTAATTTTACCTAGCTTATCACTTTCACATCCTTGAGGTCTAGGCTATTCTTGATTACACTTGCACTCAATTGTATAATTCATTATCGAGTTGTAATCTTGAATTTTTGGGTTATCATTCAACACAAGATATCCTTGTGAGTGTTCTTGTGGTAAGAACACACTTGGGTGATCTAGGTGTTAGGTGTGAGAAGATTGTGGTAATCTTCTTGTTGAGGTGTTGAAGAATTTGGTATTATTCAAGGTTGAAGATTGTGGTAATCTTGACAAGGTGCCGTTGAAGATTGTGGTAATCTTCAAGAGAGATTATGGTAATCTCAAAGGTGGTGTTGAAGAAGAGTGTGGTGCTCTTCCAGGTGTTGTTGTAAGTTGGTGTTGTATTAATTTTGGTAATTAATAAAATCGTTTTTTAAAATCCATCCCGAATATCTTGGGGTGGTAGAGGATTAGGCCATAGGTGGGTTGAACCTCTATAAATCGACGCGTGTGTTGTTTACTTTCCGCACCGTTATTATTGTCTTTGAGCATTCGGTTTGAAAAAGAGGGTAAAATCGAAAAGATGGAGATAATCTATTCACCCCCTCTAGATTATCGTAGCCGCTTGGACTTACAAGTGGTATCGAGCCAAACTCTTTGGCAAGCTCGTTTCACATCGCGAGTGAAGAGGAACGATCGTCGGCTACGAATGAAGCTCATCTTACCGCACCTCCACCACCAAGCCACCACTATTTGATTCCAAAAATTTTATATTTTAGAAAGAAAGAATGGAATGTTATCTACAAGGTTGCGGGTTTGATATTTGGAACATCGTCATAAATGGAGAATCCATTCCGATGATAGACACACCATACACCTCCAAAGCTTTCAAAGAGCTCAATGATGAAGAGAAGAAAATCATCTCCTTAAACGTTAAAGCTCTCAATATTTTGTATTGTTCACTTACTAATTTGGAATATGAACAAATTGTAGGAATTCGATCGGCACATGAAGTATGGCAAAAATTAGAAGCCATCTATGGAATATTTGCAAATGAAAGGAGTCAAACAAAAGCATCTACTTCTCAAAGGGATACAAGTTCAAATCTAAGGAACAAGCCTTTTACAACTTCCAACTATGAAGTAGTCGAACAATGTTTTATGGGCATCGAAGAAAAAAACGAGGTATGTCTTAAACCCTCTACTTCCTATGATATTGTTATTCAAAATGATTATAGTGATTTGCAAAATGATTTTGATGATCTTAAAAATGAATTCCAAAATTTACTTGTTAAGTACAAAAATTTGAAAAAGGAATTCAATGTTTTGAAAAATGAAAAGGATAGTTTATTTACTTCCTATGAATCACTATCATGTGATCACACCACCACACTTGACAAGGTTAGAAACCTTGAAAAACAAAATAGTACTCTTATGGAGGATATGAATTGCATGAAAAATAATTTATCAAAATCAAACTTAAGTACCAATAAATTGCCAAATATTGTGAATGTTAATAGTTGTGATTATTTGAATAGTGAACTTGATCATGAGCCTAATATTATCAAGCATATGAAAAGAATCGAGTTCCTATGCATGTTAGTAATATTACTTGCTTTTATTGCGGTAAGAAGGACACGCCGTAAATACTTGTCGGGCTAGAAATAGCTCAAATTATTATTGGAGACCTAAAAGTCTCAAAGCTAATCCCAAAGGACCCAAGCACTTGAGGTACCACAAAACAATGTTATATTAGGTACCCTAGTGAAATAATAATCGAAGAAAATTCATACCGCTAAAAGACATCAAATGACCATTTCATTTGATCAAAGGAGAAAACACCTTCAACAAAGTCATTTTCCAAGAAGAGGAAATAATAAAAAAATGGGATAAACAAAATCCTTGGAAATGGCAAAGACATCATCAACAAGATGATCTTCCAAGAGAAAGACACTTTCGAAAATGGGAA